>JAPQRP010000005.1:14655447-14666744 GCA_037367295.1 Apogon hyalosoma
ACACACACACACACACACACACACACACACACCTACACACACACGCACACACACACACACACACACACACACACACATGATCCAGACTATAAACAACAACCTGCCAAGGTCTACCTGGGCCCGAGTAGCCGCTGCCTGTGAAAATCAACAGGTTTAATGACACCTTTATTAGTCATCTGGTCAGACGCCCCTGGTGGCAAGGTTCTCCCAATTGAGCTCTGGAAACTTTGGTTCACTGTGGCCGGTGACTAACATACTGTTTACATACCAGAGAGGGCCAACACTGGGGGTGAGTGGCTGCTGAGGCCTGAACTGCTGCTGCACACACCAACGTAGGACGTTGTTTTGTTTTTTTTTTGTGATCATATTTTTTATTTCTTTAGAAGTGCTTCAACAGATTCCTTCAATGGACCAGAAAGAATGAATGAAATCTGAGTGAATTAAGTCCTAAATAACCAAAAGTGACAGAGGTGACACTTACAGGAAGTTCCAAAAAGTCTGATGAGTAACAGAGACACTGGGAGTTGTGTTTTGATGATGGATAATGTGCAGTAGTACAGATTGTGTTACACATGCTTTTGCTTGGTCACTGACTTTCGTAGTATTCTGGTGGGAGCTTGATGTGATCATTCAGCTTTTTGTGATTGGTCAAACTTTTGTGCTGGGTGATTTGTTGGGGATTTTGGTGTTATTTTTGTCCAATTGTCAGCACTTTTATTGCAGTATACACAAAACCTTTTAGGGTTAAATGCAAGCTAATTTGTTGTTAAAATCCTCAGGACTGCAGACAGCTCTTCTTGCTGTGCCTATTTGTCTACAGTTGCTACACTATGATTGGACTGTCACTGCTTAGGGGAGGGGTTATGTGAACATCATTGGGTAACTTTAGTTGTGCTCTACATGTTCTGTGTAGATGAGGAGAGGTCTTTTTATGTGTGTATTGTATTTGGCATTTTTCAGAGCATTTCTTTGTTCAGGGTGGAGTTTATGCTTCAGAAAACAAGATTTTCATGTACAGTCATGTTGTGTTATAATAATAATGTAAAATGTTTGGCAGGGATAAGTATAATTAGGAATATGGGAGTTGTGGAAATGTAACATGTTAAGTTGCCATAATACGACCACAAACAGACAGTCTGAAGTGGTATCCATGCAGCACTCCGACCTCTCCTCTGTGAATACTGCACACGACTTGTCTGAGTTTATAAGCAGATCTGCAGGCTCAGCGCTGAGCTCTGTGGCAGCTTCTGGACTCCAAAGAGCAATCAGCACCAAAGGCAAGCGGCCAAACCCAGTCACACGTTTATAAGCAATTAAAAAGCGATTTATCATCCTCTTCTTAAGGTGCCTAACCACAGTCACACAGTCGCCTGTGTCTGCGGTGGAGTTTCTAAATCTGCTCTGCAGAGTGGCCCAGATTTTAATGAAGAGAAGAGGAATATCAGCAGGACCTGCCGCTGCTGTGACCCGACAGGCCAAAAACATAACCGCAAAAACATTAATCCGCTCGTTGCACAGAGCAAGAGTGACTACAGATTCATGGTCCGAGAAGCTGCATTCACACGTATATTATAATGTAATTATTTACCGTCCTCAGGGTGCAGCAATACTCTGCTAAAGACATTTACATGTGTTAATGAAATCACCATTTAAGACACATTACTATTTCCAAAGACACACTGAGGTGAATAATTTAATATTATTATTGATTAATTTGACCGTTATTTTCTTAACAAATCAAACAGAAAACAGTGGAAAATGTATGTGCAAAATGAAATGATGATTTGTCCAAAACCAAAATGACTAAATAAATAAAACAATGTCAAAACTAAATGTTAAATGACAAAGGTTTATCTAATTTTGTAACTAACTACAAGGTTAATTCCAAGGTTAACTACATCTTAAAAAAATGCACTGATCAATGTTTTTCATATTCAAATAATGGGTCAAATAAATGAGAAAAAATCCTGTTCTCATTTCATCTGTCGCTCCCTCTTCCTCAGTAGCCCTCAGCAGGCTGCAGTGGTTTGTTAGCCAGAGCTCATTTAGTGTTTTACACACTTCTTTAAATGACTTTGAGCCTGGCTGGTTTCCTGAAAGCGGTCAAACACGCCCATGGAGGCGACAGCTTCGCCCTGCGTCTGTAACCACAACACCACAACAGCAACATGACTCACAGACAAGCTGCTAATATGGATTTCTCTAAATATGAGAGGCCATAAATGTGTCTCAAAACAACATTTGACATGTTGTATTTTTGATTATGGGGTAGACAGGATCTGAAACTACCAATAAAACATCTTTGGGTGTAAAAGCTTTGCTGTATTACGATGACAACATGGACAGATGAGTTTAGTTTGGACCTTCAAGAGCTGAATGTGACAATGTGAATTGATGTACGCATCTCCTTTAATTATGTAGAATTAAATTTCTTTAAAATTTTAACATCAAATTGTTGAATTTCAAGTTCCAAAAGCACACTGAATCAGATAGCCAGTCTATGAAGTTTCTGTTGATGATTGAGAAACAGGTCTACAAGATCCTGATCTCATAGTTACGAGATTCATATTGCAATTATGACACTACTGCAAAGCCTAGTACTGAACCTTGTGGAACACTTCGACTCACAAGTTTTAGATTCACATTTTCTTCTGCACCAATTGAAATGATGCTGTAAAAGCTGTTGCACAGAGGCCTCACAGAAGTATCAGTCAGTGTGCAGAGCCGTGGATGTGTTCAGTTATGATTTCACTGCAGGTGCGGCAGGTTGGTAAGGGTCTCGCACTGCGCTGTTTGTTTCAACGGGGCCATGTGGGGGAAATGCCCCATTTGTAAAGTGACCATCAGTCATAGTGACAGGCCTAAGATGAGCGCAGAGGCAGCTGAGTGAGGCCATTCAGGCCGCCGTGAGAGGAGGGAGACACAACCATCTCTGTCTGAAGCAGTTATGGATAAACAACTCAGGGCTTTTGCCAGAGCTGCTCGCTCACCACTTCAGACCTCACACACTAACCCCAGAACATCCACAGTCACAGAGCTGCAGACCGCTGTGGAGGGAGCACTCACTTATATTTAACTACAGGCACAAACAACAACAAACAACACAGGTTTTCACTTCTGACTAATTACACTTGTTTCAAAGTTTTGTCATATTTGAGATGTATCCAAGTCGCTAAAATCCATGTTGCACAGTCATGTCACTCATTCATACTCTTCTTTGCATTAATTAACACTGAAAAATGTTTGTAGTGTAATTTGGCTCCTTTTTATGAAGCACCGTCTGGGACAAAATTCACGTTACCCTCACACACACACTACTGAAACTACACGCACATACCCACAAACACATGCGCACATACTACTATGAACACCTCTCAGTTACACAAGTGAGAAACCTCATACATATACACTCCTGAAATTGCACACACATACATGTGAAAGCGCACACACACACACCAGTGAAAGCACACACACGTATCACTAAACGCGCACATGTACACACTATTGACTTCACACATTGTTGTATTTGATACAATATATGTGTGCATGTGTGATTCTGCGTGCATGAATGAGAGGGATTACAGTATTTTGTGTGAGAGCTGAATCATAGTGATATGTTAGAGGTGTACAGGAAAAGGTGGGGCTTTAAGCGGAAATTCGCGTATCCATGATCATCCCGCTCAAAAACCAAATGGATTTGAACAAGTTACAAGCAGAACGGATTGGCCAGGCTGCTGCTATTTTAAATAGCGTTTTATCAGCACCACCCATAAGTGCAAGTGTAGCTGCCGCCACAGCTGCATCTCAACCTGGTCGCCATCAATCCACAGATGGTGAACTTGCATCACAATTTTGGCCAGTGGGGAACCGAAGTTCTGCTGTAGGGCAGCCTGGTAAGGACAATTTTTTTTAATTCCATATCATCAGGCAGTAAAGTTAACGTTAATATAGTAGTAACTGGCAACATGGGGCCGCTCTTAGGATGGTTGCACTTGGTCCTGCTGAATATCACGTTTTAGAATTGGATATTCACTTGACATTTTCAATTTTCTGGTTTTGTCATTTCGATAGCATGAGCCCTGACACCCCAGTTACTAATATGTTTTGTTTTCAGTGGTTCTCGCTCTCTTTTTTTTTTTTTTAACAGTTTTACTGCAGGTAAAGTTTTGTTTTGCCTTTGCTCAGTGTTTTTACATTGTACTGTGAATCTCTGTTTCTATATTCCATACGCAGGAATTTTTTCCCCACGTCTATTTAATCTTAAGTCTTGATTTTCCCAACTTATTTGTCTGAAGACCTCTCTTTTTTTCTACAAATGTAATGCATAAGGGTCCTTACCTTGTCTCTAAATGTATACTTGTCCAGGATCCCTCACCTACACTCACCCATCACTCACCTTTACTCAGCAATCCATTTGTCTTTTCTTTTTTTTGTCTTCTCTTATCTACCTGAAAACTCCTTCTTATTACTTATCACTCACCTGTTGTCATCAAAGATTCTTCTTCCCATTCACCGCCTGAAGATTCACCTCTCATGTGTCTTCTGTTTATTGTCCTCAGTCTTTGATTCACAGAAACAATTAGAAAGACACACTCACCTGGAATTAACAGCTTATTGTAGTGCCTTTAGGTTTAAAAGGGCAAGATTTAGAAGGAAATATTTGGAAAAAGCAAAAAAATGCAGTAAAAGATGAATATTGGATGTTTTCTGAGAGTAAAGTTGTGTGTTTATGAGGAAGAGATTTAAATATGTTCTAATACAAGTAATTCATTAGTGAAAGATGAAAAAAAGTTATGTCATACATTTATGAAAAAAGCCTCTGTTAGGTATAAATACTAATAATGTCTGAATACTTATCAATGTAGTCTGGAATCTGACATGACCAGACCTGTTTCACTGTGCCAGTGCTGGAGACCTGGCACATCCATTATTGTTTTCAAAACTGTCTGGGTTGGTTTTCCAGTTTGTTAAACACCTCACATCACTGCAAGTGATGACTGGGTGACTGTAAGTAGGGTCCACAGACATATTGTGATACATATTTCTAGCAGGCCAAGGTATTAAAATAACTAAATGCCAACAGAAGAAAATGCCAGATAAAAAGACACGTCTTTGTCAGAATATTTTCCAGCCATTTTCAGCATCTAGTTGCAGTCTGGAGTTTGTCATTCTTTTCTGAACTGTAACACACAGATAGCAGATGGAAGGAGTTCCCAGTCTGGCCACTGAAAGAGTGGAAAAGGACAAATCACAGTTATTCAGGCAGAATACATCCTGAGACCTAAACTATGGGTTGAGTGTAAGGCCACAATGAAGAAACTTCTTAATTTCTTTTCAAAATCTTACCCTTTCTTACTGTTTGACCACTGTATAAAAGTGAACCACATCTGGCTAAATAAAAATATTGTATTGTGAAAAGCCTAAATGTTTGTAGGTTAACAGGTGAAAATGACTTAAACAGACTGACTGTCACATGATAAGGAGCTCATATAGTAGCTCTGTAGTCCTTGGAGAAACCGGTCTAAAAGAAAAGAAAAGGGCCTTTGCTTAATAACCAGGGACAGATTATAATCAGAGCAATATGATACAACACAGAAGTAGAAAAAACTCACAGCTTTCTAACCACCAGATAAACAACCACTACCATGTGACTTTTCCCTCTGGTGGTGGTGGTGGTGGTGGGTTAGCTGGGTTGCTGGTTGTGGTGGGGCAGCGTTTTCCCTCATTAGGACTGTGCTCTCCTCACCAAATCTCCTCCTCAGCTCTTTCATTAACCTGTCAGGTCTGATGAGTGTGTGGCTGCACTGAGCGTGCTCACAGAGGCTGCGGCCACAGAGCAAACTGACGGTGGTCCAGGCCATGAGACCCCAAACCACAGTGGCTTTCACCCACCCTGCACCTCCTCCACAGTTAACGGGAATCCTCCAGCACCTGCCACAGGCACTCTGGGAAAAAAACAAAACAGGCATGTCTGTATGCAGAGATAAATACACACAGGCACGCAGGCAAACACTCTGAGTACATATACAGAACGGCTCGTCAACCTGAGACGTTTCATTCTGGGAGAGTCTTTATCTATATCACCACTATAAAATGTCCTTATTACTGCATTACTTGATAATTATGTAGCAGATTAGTTTGGAAACTTTTTTTTTCTGTGTAAAATCCACATTTAATACTCAATTCTGAAATCTGAAGAGTGATGTTGACCTACTACCTTCTGTTCCCACATTTTACAGGGCTGATGTTTAAGATTGAGGAGGACCTAATTAGAGAAGGAATATACTGTTCATAGTTACATTTTCTTTGCCTGAAAATATGAATCATTGTTTGTTACTGTTCAGTGAGCACACTATGTTGCACCACAGTGTTTCTATACTAGCTAGTAACAGACTTCTGCTTCTTCTATTTTCCATTTCATTGCTGGTAACATCCAGGTGTATTATTATTTCCTAAAATATTTGATTATGGACTAGAATTGTTATCCCATTTAATTAAAAAGCAGAGAATAGACTAAACAGATACCAATTCTAATGAGGGACAATGTAAAATGAACTCAGACACTGACCTAAAAGAACAATAAAAATATGTGTGTCAATTAGTTGCATCTTATGAAATACATGGCAATTGTAATGGTAAGAGTTGTTTTAATTACAAGTTTCTTCCATGTCGCCCTGATTAGGAAATATAGACATGCATACAAACATAAATCTGACTTCTTCTTCAGCTGAAGATGTTATAATATAAACAAATTTAAAGGAGTTCTGGACATAGAAACTAGCTGCAATGTAACATTTTTGATTTATGATGAAACCCATCAATAGTGGTGTCAATATTTGTCACCCTGAACTAATGCTGACATAGAATCAACCATTAAGATCCAAGAAGTAAAAAGTAAAGTAAAAGCCAATGAAGGCAGGATTTCTGCTCAAGGCGAAATTGCTGTTTTTGTGAAAGGAGTCTGGTGGGTTTGAAGAGCATTTCATGGCTTTAGTTCCCTGTTAGACAATACTGTATGATGACAAAGTTGTGAAATTATTCTCAATCTGATCTAATACTGACATTTTCTTGATGTTTTTTTTTTTTTTTGGTACATTTTTTGGTACATTACCTTTACATACCTCACACATCCACGCTAAGATTGAAGGATAACTAACTAATGGATAACTAAAAGGCATGTTATTGTTATATTATTCTTATTAACTTCATTTAAAGGAGTGAGATTTTGCTTTTTTCAAAATGGAATTTTGCATTTTAAAACATTTCCCTGTGGTCTACGTAAACTGTAAATGCTATGTTTGGGTCTGAATTCTTCATTAACGTCCACAGGTCCATCTTCAACCCTATATCTGAGTAATGACACCAGAAAGGTCTTTTTGAGCGCTGGCCCTTTAAATGCACATGAGCCACTTCACACCCCACCCCCTCCAGGTTGTTGGCTGTGCTGCTCTGTCCCATTCAGCCACTTGTGTTTGTTAATACGACCAACAACTGAACATTTTAGGTAATGTGCTCAAAGTTTGGACATATTTTCAGTGTGGACTACAACCGCTGCTGCTGATAAACAATTATATTGTACTTAGAGCAATGTTCGTTGGAAGTCTTGACCTTATATGTGCAAATGTTGTGATGTAACTAGTTTTAGTCATAATTAATTAAGCAGGGATTAAATTGAGTTGTAGAAATCCACTTGATTTTTGCCAAAATTAATATAAAGATAGCTTTGCAGTATCTAGAGAGTTCAAATTCAAACTTTTTGAACTATTAGGGTCCAAATACACAAATAAATGTACCAAAGACTAATAAAAGTGGGTTTAGCAAAATATGACCCCTTAGTAAGTATTTGGCTTTGCCAGACCACCTCTGAACTGAAGTAAATGCAAAGCATCTTACAGATAAAACATGTTTACCTTCAAGTATTTGTTTCGCAGACTCATTACGATATATGTAAATGTGTTATGAAGTGAATTATAAAGTAGTTCAGCAGCTCAGTGAAGGAAACACTGAGGAGAATGTGATATCATTAAGAGTTTATTTGGAGAACTGAGAGACTAATAGCTTGTAATGACCCATAATCCTCGGCGAGACTGACGGTTTGGACTTTCAGCCTTGAAGCTCGGTGTCGTGTGATGGGTGGGGTCCACTCCCTGCTGCAAGCAGAGGAAATAGGTTAACAGGATTCAATCACACACAGCAGCCAATCCAATTATGTAGTTAGCTGAAGCTCAGGTGCACCTGGCAACAGAGAGCGGCAGAACGACGTGTTTCTATGTAGGAAAAAAAAAATGACATGGAGCACAAGTTCAGTGGTTTTTACATGTGCATGAACCACAGTGAGACCCTGACTGGATAAGCTGGTGAACATGTTCCTTCAACAAAGAGTGAGGAAATATGCAGAGCTGTACTGACTGCAGCCTTAAAACAAACAGTTTGGCAGATGAATTTAATTCTGTGGGCTACAGAGGTAAATGTCTGACCAGGAGAAGTTCAGCCAGAGCGTTCAGACTGAGATGCATCTGTACAAATCTGATTGAAAGTTCTTTCCAAACTACCTCTAACTGCGGTTTGGTCTGATTTCCAAATTCATGTGGTTTTATACCGTCCAAAGTCCACTACTCAGCTGATGTCCTCTGTGTGTAGGCAGAATGTACAAACTCCTTCAAAAATCACATCACATACGGTTTGATTTGTCCACAACAACTGAAAGCTTCAAAGATCTCACACAGATCATAAACTACATATGAATCAAACATCTAGAAGAGTTTGGCTCACCTGAAAAGACCCAAATGTCCAAACAATTACCTCCTATCTACTTTTCTGAACACTTTTCCTTGACTGTGACTGAAAGTGTAGACGTCAGACACAGATGTAAAGGAAAATCCAAGACTTGGCAATCTGACTGTACTTAGACTAGATGGATGTTAGGTGAATTGGTAATAATGGTGAGTGCTCTAAACATGGACTACAAACACATCTTATGTCCCCTGCAGTGTGCATCATTTTATTTTATTTCATTTAACCTTTATTTAACCAGGAAAAAAGCTCATTGAGATTAAAAATTTATTTTTCAAGAGTGTCCTGGCCAAGACAACAGCAGCAGAAGTTACACAAAATTGAAATCACAGCCATACATCCACCCAAAAAATATACATAAAACACAACAAAAGTCAGTTCTAAAACTATACATAAAGCACTAAACTAAGACCAAACATATGAAACACCATCACTAATTTAAAATGTACTAAAAGTGTAACAACCACGTTCCTTTAAAGCATCTCATAGCAGAACCCAATTTAATCAATTAGAAAAACATCTGCTTTCAGATTTATCCTTTTACCATTCATTTAAAAATGACTTTGAATGTAGTCAAAGTTCCTTCAGTTTGATCTCCTTCTCCTTCTACAGTGGGAGCAGAACATTTCATTAGTGTTATTTAATACAGTCCACAAACAACCTGGTGAAAGACAAGACTTCATCACCAAGGAAGGTGCAGAAAGGACTGATGGAACATATGCTACTTGTCCTCCATCCATTTTCTGAACCTCTAATTCCTCATATGGGTCGTGGTGCAGCTGAAGTTTATCCTACCTGTGGGTGAAGGTGTGTTACACCATGGATATATCGTTGTGTAGTTAATAAACACTTGCAAGATAAGTATAAAACTAAAAAAAAAACAAAAAAACAACCTATAAATACTGTAGTATACATTGCATCCTTATCACTGTTTTACTTATTTATTCCCTTGTTTTATCATTTGTGTATGGCATTTTGGCCAGCTGTAAAGTTTTTAAAGTGCTTTATAAATAAAGTTGGAATGGTATGGTATGGTATGGTATGGTCATTCTTTACATACGGATTTAAAAACTTAATTTGCACAGATTTATGACAGTTTCACCCACAAAACATCACCAATTTAACTTGTGATGATCCATTTTACTGTTCAGTACTTACACTATAGATTTACTGAAGTGTCTGTGACCAAAGCAACCTGACATTAATGAAGATATTCCGAAAAGATTAATGCAAGCTAAGCACAAACTCAGCTTCAACATCAACTTAACATTTTACATCAGTAGCAGAATCATCTCCATATTCACCAACTACTGAAAGTTCAAAACATATCAGTATATTAGCAAGTTGTGGCATGAGATGGAAATTGCATGTTGTGTCTGTCATGCTGATTGCTTATGTTTTTGTTGAGTCGACCTACATTGCCACTGCAGTGAACTGTGGGACAGCATTCCGGTCCAGTGTATCCTTTGCTAAAGGAGACACAAAAAGAACCATTGAAGTTTAGTTCCTTTGCATTTGGAGAATCCCAACAGCTCTTATAAAGGCTGACACTGAGACACTTCCATGTCATTTCACTCTGTCAGAAACCTTCCTAAACAAAAAAGAACTGTTCAAATTAAACCCCAACCAACACTGATCAGCCATAACATTATAACCATCGACAGTAGAGGCGGTAATGATGTTTATTGTTTCATTACAGACCTTTCAGTGGTTGGAGATATTAAGCAGCAAGTGAATGTTTAGTCCTTGAAGTTGAGCAACATACGGAACTGAGTGACTTTGACCAGGTCCATATTGTAACAGTGATGAGCGGGTCAGAGCATCTCCACAGCTGCAGGTCTTGTTGAGTGTTCTTGGTCTGCAGTGGTTAGTACTGGGGGAAAAAATGGACTAAGGAAGGAGATCCCAATCTGAGAACAATGATCATCTTTCAGAGGTATTCGACAAATAAATCTGATCCACGGAGACCCCACCTCTCTACTTCCAGGACTTCAGGGATCTGCTGCTGACGTCTTGGTCCAGATACCACAGCACACCTTCAGAGGTCTGGTGGAGTCCAGGCCTCTGGTCACAGCTGTTTTGGTGGAAGAAGGGGAACCTACACAATACTAGACAGGTGGTGATAATGTTCTGCTCCATAGATGCTCCATTTGTTGAGATCTGCTTGTTGTTCTTTAGATACTTTTGGTAGGTATAAACCATTTTACATTGGGAATGAACAAGATCTGGACATGCGCTGACCCAGCCATTTAACCATCACACATTCTCTCTTGCTAAAGTTACTCAGATCCCTACTCTTGCCCAAATTACTGTTTCTAACACATCCACTTCAAGAGCTAAACATTCACTTCCTGTCTAATATATCCACCCACTGACAGGTCCCATTGGAATGAGATTAACATCAATACCATTTTGCCTGTCAGTGGACATAATATTATGACCGATCAGTGTATACTACACTGATTTCTTCTTCTTCTTCTTCTTCTTCTTCTTCTTCTTCTTCT
>JAPQRP010000005.1:14666844-14689693 GCA_037367295.1 Apogon hyalosoma
CATAATATTATGACCGATCAGTGTATACTACACTGATTTCTTCTTCTTCTTCTTCTTCTTCTTCTTCTTCTTCTTCTCCTTTTTCTTCTTCTTCTAAGTCTTCTATAGAGGACTTGACTATAGTGTGGTTTTACCAGACTTTTCTAAAGATTTATTTTAAAGCCCACAGTGTAATTAACCTTTTATGATGCAGACATGAGAACCCAAATACACAATAAAAACATATAAGGTCAACAGAGGCGAAAACTGCAAAAGTGCATGGAAATTGTTTTAATGTAAGCAAGTTATGATGAAAAAATATCAGATTAATTTCAGCAAAATATCATGTGTAGTGATAAAATTACAATGGCACAGAAGTTAGTTTACTTTGTTCATCACATGTTAATTGATGTATTAAACAACTAGTGTTATTAGCAACGACAGAGCACAGTCAGATAAACGAGAACACTGAAAACCACAGAATGCATCACCTGTGTTGACGTCATGGCACATTTAATGTCACATGACTGGGTTAAATACATACACCGTCCCATTGAGGTTATTTTAGTCAACACAAAACCAACACCTGTGGTCAGGTATCCGAATCAGACCAGTTTGATAAAGATGACGTAATGTCTGAGGCTGTGACGTCAACATGGAGGTGGAGTCTGCTTTGTAAATGTTTGTCCCGGCTGACGGGGCCATGGTTATGGCTAATGACCTGAGGTGACCCGCTACATAAATTCCTCAGGCTGTTGAACTTTTCTGCCCTGTGATCAACCTCCGGGTCCTGCTGGTTTCCTGTCACAATGCTGAACATTTCCCATTTACTCCTTTTGTGAGGTTTAGATAAAGATTTACCAAATCATTCCAGTCTTATCTCCTCTTGATTCCTCCTTTATTTCTACAATATAATATAATACAAATAACAAGAGGTCAGTGTCACCCTGCATGTTTATTAGAGATGAATGTAGGAAAGATGCTCAACCAGTCCACTGTTTTCAGATTTTTGTTCTATATATTTAAAGATGTTTGCAACATTTCCATTTTTTTTTTTTTAACAGATATTTATTGTATTGTATGTATTCATTTTCTATTTAGTCACAGATTTTCTACTTTTTACCACTATGACTTATTCATAAGCTTTGCTACTTACTTACTAAGTGTCCTACTTGTTCTCAAATTCTCTCTCTACAGATTATACCTATCTGTATGTGTGTGTAATGTTACCCCTGTAT
Source organism: Apogon hyalosoma (assembly GCA_037367295.1). NCBI lineage: Eukaryota > Metazoa > Chordata > Actinopteri > Kurtiformes > Apogonidae > Apogon > Apogon hyalosoma. The sequence goes on from JAPQRP010000005.1 coordinate 14,668,062, forward strand.
ATAGACCCCTCCTATTTCCAGGGCTCTTTCAACTCAGCACAAAAAAAATCCTCTTTATTCAAACTATGTGTGCATATAGCAATAAAGTTCTTAATTTTTTTAATGTAAGGTCTTTTGTTAAAAACTGTTATTTATTACATGTTTTATAATTGCTCATGTTTATCTAAATTAAGTATGAGTGTAAAAAATAAATATTGTAAAATGTTTAATTTGTAATAGATTTAAGTAAATATGTGACTCAACTCTGTTTAAGAGCGATGTAACACAGCCTAAATAAAGTGATATTAACATTGCAGTAAAAAAAAAAAAAAACTGTAAGAAAGAAATTGTATAAAAGAGATGAAAAGTGTGCAAATAAAGTATGTTGTTACTACAGTTGATCAGAGAGAAATGGAGCTACTGTGGGAGCTGTTTAAGTCTGATGCTACACATCATCCTGGGTGTTAGGAATCTACTTTCTGCAGGGTTTTAATGTCATCAATATTTTATCTTAAGTATAAAATGACGCTAGTCCTTGCCCCAAGTGGAGAAGTTTAAGTATCTCGGGGTCTTGTTCACAAGTGAAAGAAGGATGGAGCGTGAGGTTGACAGGTGGATCGGTGCAGTGGCTGCAGTGATGCGGTCATATTGGTCTGTTGTGGTGAAGAAGGAGCTGAGCCGAAAGACGAAGCTCTTTATTTACCGGTCAATCTATGTTCCTACTCTCACCGATGGTCATGAGCTTTGAGTCATGACCGAAAGGACAATATCCCGGATACAAGCAGTCGAAATGAGTTTCCTCTGTAGGGTGGCTGGGCGCACCCTTAGGGATAGGGTGAGGAGCTCAGTCACCAGGGAGGAACTCGGAGTACAGCCACTGCTCCTCCACATTGAGAGGGGCCAGCTGAGGTGGCTCGGGCATCTGTTTCAGATGCCTCCTGGATGCCTCCCTGGGGAGGTGTTCCAGGCATGTCCTGCCGGGAGGAGGCATCAGGGGAGGCCTAGGAAACGCTGGAGAGATTATGTCTCTCGGCTGCCTTGGGAACACCTTTGGGTCCCCCCAGAAGAGCTGGAGGAGGAGTCTGGGAGAGGGAAGACTGAGCATCCCTGCTTAGACTGTTGCCTCTGTGACCTGGCCCCGGATAAGTGGAAGAAAATGGATGGGTCATCACAGTCTCAACAGTAATTCCAGGGAATGTTGAGAGAATTATAGGGGTGTGAGTTGTTTGTTTTTGTTTCCTCATAATCTGTTCTCTGAGGTGGATGCTGTGTGTTGTGTGTTGAGGTGATACTTCAGGCTTGATGTAGATGGGTGGTATGATCATTTCTGACTGTAGAAAGTAAATGGTGCTGTTTTTCCATTGAACAAGGCAAATAGCATTTTGCCATCTGGGTGATTAAAAAGCTGCTCTGGACAGAACATGTTCACTCACATATTGGGTCACTGACTCTGCATATGCCCTAGAACCCTAGTAATGAGGCTTATCCCGGTTTTGAGCATACTTGGGATATGGCATTTACATGGAATGCATGTCTACTCATCTACTGCAGGAATGGGTGATGAGAGCTACAGGTAAACATGTCCTCCAGCTGTTATTCTGTCACTATCACCACGTATGATGAGGAGGAAGATGAAGATACACAGCCGTGACTGGTGGCAGGGGTTATGATGGAGTTCAGGGTCTGGTTCTAATGTTAATCCACATAGTTATATTTCTGTGATATATTTATATTTCTGTTGTGTTTTCCACTGTGACTTGATTTGTGGAAATCAACATCCTATTGGTCGTTTACTACAGATTTGAAACAGTCAGCTTTCCAATACTTTTTCCATCTGATCTGCCAAGTATATTTAATTCTGTCATTACAGAAAGACAGAACTCAGTGTCACCATCGCTCCACAAGTGAAAGGCTTTTGTTGCTGCTGCCATGTTTGCATTGATTGCATATCATTTAGCATTTTTTCAGTAATCCCAACCGTCAGGAACCACGGTAAAAAGGATACATGTGACAGTATTCCAGTTACTATCAGAGTTTTTCAGCTAGAGTATTCTGGTTCCTCAAAAGCAGAATATCTGAGTCACTAATACCAAGATAGGCAGTTTACATGTACAAACACAGAGAAAAGATAGTTAAAAAGTTGTACAATATCTGGGGTGCTGATGTGCATGTACAGTTTTTTTTTTGTTCTACGATCCCTAATTTTGTGTCATAGCCTACAGTTTGGAGGAACTTTTATTTAATGTATTTAATAAATGTTATTTAGTATTTAACTCATAAAGACCCAATGCTACTTTGGTGGCAGTTCCCAGATTAAATTTTCTCTCTATTTAACCTTTCTTAAGTGATTTTTCACCATTTATTATAATATTATCCTCTGTATTTCAGTGTAAGTCAGGTATTTTCCTATGTTTATTCCATTAATCATGTTGATGTTCCTGAAAGCTCAGAGTAAATTCTAAGGTTATTAAATCAGAAACAGAAAATTGAAGAAAAAGTGACATTTTTAGCAAAATATATCAATAACTGAGCATAAAACAGCTGTCATTGATCCAACTCCATGGGTTTTACTGATGAATCAATGTTGTAGAAGATGACAGTGTTTCCCTATTCACTACGGAGCCTCTGAACGTCCAAATGGGTCATATCTGATGACCTTGAAAAGATGACAAACTGCGTTTTACACTAATTATTTACATGTATTGATAGGATTAGTGGATCAACAGGTATTAAACAATTTACATTAGTTTTTGGGTTTTGGTCATCAGTGGCTGTTTGGGTCTTTATGGGTTAATAACTGTTTATTAATTATTTGCAAAATTCAGCTCAGACATTCTGTCATGCTGACTTTTACAATCAGAGTTTCTTAAATAAGTCATCACAGGGAAAATAATTACTTTTCATCATATTGTCATATTCACTAATTAATACATATGTTGACATCTGTCGCTTTATTTGATTTAACCTTTATGTGGCTATATAATGGGTTCATGAGGACTAATGAGGATTTCTTTGTTGTTTAAGGATCTTAATACTGAGATCTGGAAGCAGAATAACATAAATAATAATCCTAATACTAATCAGGGAATATATTTTGTCAACTGCTCAGCACATCCTAACTTGGGAAGTCAATGAATAAATGGACTCTGCAGAGACAGACAGAAAACAGGCCGACTGGCTGCAGATCAATAGTAACATCATTCACTGACAGCCGAGTGTTGAAAGGAGGAAAACGTGTGGTTTGTGGCTCTCCTTTTAAGATAAGCAATTTAAACATTAGACAGAATGGCTGCAGTGTGTATTACCCTCATTTTCAGGAATGTCTGTGCAGTGAAAACAGCAGAAACACTTGCACGCACCGTTGTTAGCGCTCGCTTCCAAGACGGAGGGGCAACCTTGAGATTTTTCCAGAACTCTGGAATGCATTATTGTCGAGAATGGGATCAAGGCGGTTTTAATAGAACGTGACGTTTAACCAAGTTGTTAGTTTACGAAAAAACACACACACAAAAAGAGAAATATCTTTCTTTTCTTTTCTCCATTCAGAAGAATGAGGTCAGAGGCAGTGGTGTGTTTATTTTTATTTCATAACATACAGTACATTTTTAACCTCTCAGGCTTTTTTCAACCTGTAAGAACAGTCTATTTAACTGTTTTAGTTGAAACAACTGCTTAAAGGCATAAGTGCAGTTTACTTTTCATCAAATTGAAATGAATTCTGTAAACTATCCTTTGCCGAGACAGTCGAGGGTGTTCCCCTCTCAGTAAAATGGAACCTGCAAACAATCTTTTTTAAACTGTGCATCTTCCTCTTAACTGTCAAGGCATTTCTTTTTTCTTTTTTTGGACCCACACCCATCTAAGCATTGTTAGAGCCAATCCCAACATGCCCATTCTAGAGACTTCAAACCAAACCTAAGCACATAAACAGCACAAAGAAAACTGTGCAGTGAACAGAGGCAATTCCTCTCTGATGTCAAATTAAATGAGACCTTCACAAGTCCAATGGTTTCTGGCTTTGATCAGGATCACGAACTCTGAGAGCAGCTCCCCTCTTGGCTCTGACCATAACTCCTTCACAGTTTGTGAAATTTATGTTTTTCTAACATCATATTATGTTATCATATTCATATCTAGTTAGGTAAGCTCAGTGGTTCTGAAAGTGAGATCTGGCAGCCTGCAACCATAGCCAGGGGGTCTATCTTATTTATTTAATTCTTCATAAATTATGTTCATATCAACATATCTACAGATCTACAATGGCTTATGCCAGTAAAAGCATCTTGTGTCCATCTGCTTGTTAAGTCTGCCTTCACAACATCATAAACCTCATTTCCATGTCCAAACAGCTTATGTTGGTGAGCCCAGAAAATAATATTTCTGATCACCTGACCATTTGTGGATGGAAAATGAATGTATTTGTTTGTGTTCCGTGTTAATTTTGGTCACAAAGCATTGTTATTGGGAAGTATTAAGTTTGGGGAATTTTCCTTTTGAGTTACCAAAAGCTAAAAAGGCATATTTCTACCACCCTTTAAACAAAAGAACAAACCATGAAAACTACCCCTCTGATAATATCTACAGACAGATGTCCATCCATCCATCCATCCATCCATCCATCCATCCATCCATCCATCCATCCATCCATCCATTTTCCAAATTGCTTGGTTCTTGAGAGGGTTGAGGGTGTACTAGATCCAATCCCAGCCACCAGTGAGCAAAGATTAGGTACACCGTGACATGTACAGATGTGCAGCCATTCACATTCACACCTTTGGGATATTTAGATTTTTAAAAATTTCTAAGGTGGATGTCTTTGGATGGTTGGAGGGAGGAGTACCTGGAGAGAACCCACACAGACATGAGGAGAACATGCAAACGCCACCTAAAAAGGCCCAGACCATCTTCTTGCTGTGACGTGACAGTGCTAACCACTGTACCATTGTCAATGTCTATTCAGTGAAAGGTTATTAAACTGTTGAAAAATGATAAAGGACTGATGTGTAATGTTCTGTTCAGTCTCAGATATCCATTTTAAGAGTGTCACTGGGGTGAACTAGGAAGATGAGGCACATTGTTAAAGGTAAATAAAGCTGATTTGATGTGAAAGTAGGCTGAAGTAACGTCACCCGAAGCCTATTTGTTTTCATGTGTTACACTTCAAAATTTCCCCAAAAGATGAAACATCCTGTTAAGATAAATTTCGAGACGCAGAGTTGATTTTATAAACAGCTGTCAGAGTAGCAGACCATTTCAGATGTAATGATGGACAAGCTGTATGTGAGCGGGGTGGAGACGCTCTGCTGTCTGTTCACTCTGCCCCGTTATCATCTCTGAACAAACCCTTCTAAACAAATACCACCCAACATGATCACACACAGCTGAACACCCAGAGTGACGGTGCGTCTGGATAGCTCAGATGTAAACACTGCAAACACAAACACAACATCAAGCGGAGTGATGTCACTGCTGATACTGATCGCACACTCCTCCCTCTGTTCAAAGCTGCACACACAAACATACACGTAAATTTGTTTCCACTCATAAGTGTCAGGCCTTGACTTATAGCAGGCCATATTTTGATGGTTTATAACATGGAAATGGTTAAAGATATCAATTAAGTTACTATTGAGCACTGATAGGAAGTCATATATGTACTTTGATTTTATTTGTTGAGTTATCCTCCAGTGAAAGTACCACCCACTTCTATTGGGAGATTGATCTCTTGCATCAAGACCACAGGACTCTAACATAGCAGCAGGACCTGACAATCTTGCAAATTCAAGTTGTTATTGATTCTTGGTAGAACATGCTGGTGAGCTACAGAGCCATTAGTCCTGTTTTTTAGGTGGCAAAGCAATGCAAAAACCCAAAGTTACCGACATAATTTCTTACAGTTTTGCAGGTGTCTTGCAACTACTGTCTCCACATCCACACCTGCCAATTTAGCTTCCCCCACGTTCTACAGTGCTGCTTTTTGGGCTTTTGATAAGAGTAGGGGGAGTTACACTATAAATGGTCAACACAATCAGGACACATCACAACAAACATGGACAGGAGAATACAGACTGGGTCACGAAAGGGGGAGTATGATTCAGTAATTCTGATAACGACACTCTGGGATGCCGTAAAGGGGGATAATCATGACAAATTCATGGGGCCCAGCATTCCTGGGGGGCCCATAGAGCAGTGGAGGGGGCCCAGTGGATATAGGTTAGAAGTTGTGAAAATTTCGTGTAAGCTGCGGCGTACAACAGAGGCATAGAAGGCGGGAGTCGGATGTCCAATGTGTGTTACATTTCACTCAACTTTCACTCCGACAGATACTTTTTTGTAGCAAGGGCCCGCAATGTTTACCTTTCAGGGGACCCACAATTGCTAGTGGCGCCCCAGACGACGCTTATGGCATTGCAAGAGCATAACCTAAAGAATCTGCGATGATGGAAAAAAGTAGGAGCTATGTGTTTATACAGTGAATATTAGCATCAGTTACTTCACAAATGTTGACATAAACTAAGATGAAATGTCATATATTAGCAAATATTAAGAGCCTTAGAGTCTAATGCCTCGAACACAAATATGTTTGTGGAATCAGTATTATAAGATATATATCTCTCAATATCATACACAACCTCATCAAAAAATGTCACATCTGCATTTAACTAAGCAAACAGATCATTAGATAATTACTGCAGTGATTATTATTTTTCAGCAAAAAGTTATTTTATCCCAAGTGATGCAGTGAGGATTAAATAATGTAAACAAAAGACATATCATGGAAAAGATGTAACTATTTCAGGACAGTCAAATTACTGAGCTGCATCAAGCAACCAAAACAGCCAAGGAGATTAGAAAAGGGAAAAAATATTTAATGATCATGGTTTAATTGATTTAAACATTTGATTAAATCAAAACATATGAAATCAACAGCAGAACTCGTGTCTATGTTTAATTGAGCAACAGCGCACGTCCAATGCAAAGAGAACTAAAGAGATTTGAACAAAACATCTGTGCAGCCTTTAGAAAACCGTTTATCAATGAGGCTAAGATTGGACTGTGTTGCAACAGGAGAAGGTCATGTTGTCTGAGTCCAGACTGACCCTGTTCCAGAGTGATGGGCACATCAGGGTGAGAAGAGAGGTGGATGAAGTGGTTACCCATCATACCTAGTTCAACAATGTTATGTGTCTAAAAACAAGGTGAGCTGAACCTTATATACTGAATAACCACGTTTTAATATTGATGGATTGTTTTTCTTCCATAGACAAATTCTAATATAAGACACTGATGCCAGGATTCCTCAGACTCAAACTGTGAAAGAGGTTCAGGGAGCATTAGATCTCACATGGATTGGTAACCACCAAATCCAGGCCTGAACCCCATTGAGGATCTTTAAGATGTGATGTGATAACAGTGGACTGACTCTCCCATCATTAATACAAAGCCTTGGCCAAAAATTTGTGCAACTATGGATGGAAATAACTGTTGTGACATCGCAAATGCAAGACAATTCAGATGTCATCCCAATCGAGAGATAAGTCGGACACATCAGGAGGACAGGACCATATCTAATAAGATAAACATCCAAAGACAAGACATGCCAGGAAAAGTCCAGCAAAAGACATACATTATATCAGTGAGACAGGTCAAGAGAAGTAGGACAGAATGAACATGACAGGGTCAAGACACCACCAACAAACAAGTCAAACAAACAAACTGTTAGGACATGACAGATTAGACAACAAAGAACCTGTCAGGTAGAACATGATGGGACATTAAAGCAGCGTATGACTTTCATCACAATTTTTTTTTTCAAATTTGTAAAACCCCAGTGATATCCTAATTATTACTAATCCATTAGTCTTTCTGTGCTTATGCACCTGAATCACTTCCCTCACGGTGAACAACTTTGAAGATGACTCCATCATAAACAGTCTGCTTGTTACATTACAAACCGAAATGTCACTAGAGGCCTTTTCAGAAATTTTGTCGCAAAGTGAATTGTGGGAATCCCACGCCACAGCAGTTTCGCTGTCTCTTTGTGAACGCTGAACCCAAATGTCGCCTTCACCTCCATCCACCGACTATACTCATTCTTTAACTCATAAAGACCCAGTGTTACTTTTCCTGCAGTTCCCAAATGAATTTTCTCTCTATGTAACCTTTCTTAAGCAATTTATCACCATTTTTTAGAATATTGTCCTCTGTATTTTGCATTTCTTCAATAAAAATCGTGTTTTTCCAAATTTAATTCTGTGATCACATAGCTGTTCAGAAAAGCTCAAGTTAAAGTTGTCATAATATCAGGAACAGAGAAAAATTAAGAAAATGTGTCTTTTTCAGTTCAATCTCTCATTGACTGAACATAACTGTTTGAGTCTTTCTGGGTTAAAACAACCCTGGTGGACTGTATATTTTTACATTGTAGCGATTTGGCTCATTTTTTTACTGAATCTGTGAAAAACCGCTTTCGCTTGATCACCGTTCCCACAATGCACTTCGCAACAAAATTTCCGAAAAGGCCCAGGTGACATTTTGGTTTGTTATGTATACAAGCGGACTGTGTTTATGATGAAGTCATCTTCAAAGTTGTTCACCGCAAGGGAAGTGATTTAGGTGCATAAGCACGGAAAGACTAATGGATCAGTGATAATTAGGATATCACTCAGGTTTTACAAATTTGAAAAAAAAAATTGTGATGAAAGTCATACACCGCTTTAATATAAAAAACATACAGGTGAGGACAGGGTAGATTAGTCAAAGAGGGCTGAAGAGGACAGGAGTGTTTCCAGTCAGTCAGAGAGCTGGACTCGGCTGCTGCTGTCTCCTCAGAGTCCTCTGTCTGGGAGGTGTCAGTTCTCAGACCTCCTGAGAAGTCGCTGTTGACTCCAGCTGGCAGATTTCCCAGCAGCCCCTCCTCGCCACTGTCTGTGGGGTCCAGATGCAGCTCAAACACTCGTAGGCACTTTGGCAAACTTCTATATGAGGAGTAAACTGAAACTTCATGTTCGAGTCACAGGATTAGAGTCCTAACGACTGAATCACTATGATAAAACTCACAGTCAACTTTTAAAAGGGTACCAACTACAGTTTGTCTTTTTACAACCAAATATAGGACAAATTAACTTCATGTGTGGCTTTTCCTGCTTCAGGGATAACAGTTTAGGAGGTTCCCTTTGTATGAAAAATGTGCTGAGGTGTACTGCGATGACGAGGCTTGGTGATGGGTTTGGAACAATGTAGGTCTGCAGCACAGATGAATGTACTAAGATGAGTTACAGATATACAGACAATACTATTTGTGTGACAAATTCACTGCTGGTGTTAGTCTTTCCATGGGATTTTGATGTTAAGAGAAGGTCAGGACTGTACTAGATGATATACTAACAATAACAAACCCATGGTTAACTGAACCTAAGGGGAAACAAACAACTGTGGCTGACCAGCCTTTTTTACATAATACTTTGTAGACTAAAATATGTATATTGAGTAAGATGAGAACTCACAACTATATAGAAAACACTGGCTCACCAGTTCACTCCAACGCAGCTACATAAATCAACATATAGTCCTTCTATTCTCCTGGTATTTCTGGAGTTTTGTAGCTGGATATAATTTGTAGTGTGTTAAAACATGACTAAGATAGTGATCATGATAGTGAGTGACTTGGTACAGATGCTTTTTTGGTATTGATTAAAAGTCTAAATTGTAATTAAATTAGATGGTTGAATATTTCTCCCTTATACAGTCAAGTCCATAAGGATTTGGATGAAACATAATTGATTTAATTTTGCCTCTGGACCGCACCCCAGTGGATACAAAATGAAACTATCAAGATGGGATTTCAGTGTGGACTTTCAGCTTTAATTCAGTGGATTTAACTAAAGTTTTGCATTAACCATTAGGGAATTACTACCATTTTAAAATATGTAGCCTCTTAAGCCCATCCGCTCGTCAGCACTGCTGGTGCTGGAACAGCCTGTGAAGGAGGCAGCGTGTCTTTGACCATGCCTGACTGACAGAGCAGTGACAGTACTCATACGCCCTTGACAACAGGTCATAACATAAGCTACCAGATGGAACCACTAGTGATCTTTTGAGAAAGCTAGCAATGAAAACTCACTACAGGTACCCTTTAAGTTCCATTTCTAAATTGTACAGTCATCACCAAAAGATTTGGCAATAGGTTTTGTTTCGTTTTTGCTCAAAATTTGCTGCCTAAGTCTTTATTTTTAAAATCTCCATGTTTCTGAGGTACATTGAGCAACAATTAGAAGTATTATATAGGTTTCAAAGACTTTTACTGACAAAGCAAAGAATCTATTTGTGTCATTCCAAAAACTTTTGGCCATGACTGCAAAAACAGATGGTTGACAAGTTAATTTGACATCCTTATAAAATCAAGTCCTTAAGGATTTGGACAGTGACACAAATGATGTAATGTGGCCTCTGTACGCCACCACAATGGATATGAAATGAAACTATCAAGATGTTACTGAAGTGTGATGTTTGATCTTTAATTCAATACATTTACCAAAAGTATGACATTCACTATTAAGGAATTACAACCATTTTAAAAGTATTCAGGTACTCACCAGTCAAGTCCACATACTTGTGGACCTGACTGTAGTCGTTCCGTGTCACCTCCAATAACCAGAGAAAACACTAAGCATCGAAGCAGCATTTCACCAGGGGAACATTTGTTCATGATCCAGCGTTTCTTGATGACAGGTGAACAAGAGGCCATGAATAATGACAAAAACATACAGCATGACTTGAGCTGAGAGCAGCCTCTTCACACCACTGCAAGGGCCCCCAGCTCATCTGAAAATGGTTTCATCACACATCTTTGGTCTGGCCTAGTCTTTAAATGTTCCATATATATGTTGCCTATAAAATGTGAAAGGAGCAAAATAAGGGGCTTGATTGAATGGAAATCTTTAAGGGTGTATTCACACCTGGAAAGTCTTTTGGTCCCCTTATTTGGCTGGGATCAAATGTGGACTTTATTTTTTTTATTTGGGTCGGATCGCATTCTCATTGCACTTTTTGCTAGTGGACCAAAATTTGTAATCAGAAACACATATGAACTCTGCTGGCATTGGACAGAAAAGTTGTGGGCGAGGTGAATCAGAGACGGTGGGTGTTGATGAAAACAAACATGGAGGTCCTACATGCAGTAGGACCAAATGTCAATGAGACATTCAATCTCCTCATTGCTCCATGTCTGTCCACGGCTCATGGATGATGTTATTAGCTCTGGCTACCCATGTGGCTTGGCTACTTCCAGTTTTGTTGATTACCCACAATACCACGCGGCTACGGTGGCTCATCAAGCACGAAAAGGCACATGTTTCCTGGGTTTGTTTCAGCTTGAGGCTGGTTATATTGACATCAGAAGTGACTCAGCCAGAGTCCATTTGGAGACCAGCTCTTCTACGTGGTCTTGGTCCGTTTGTGTGGTTCAAATCAGAGTGTGTATGTTCGTGTTCATACCTAAAAAAAAGTCTGAACTTTCTGGGGAAATGAACTCTGGTCTGTTTTAAATGGCCCAAACGAAGTAGGTCTGAATACACCCTAAGATTATAACTCCAGGGTTGGGGATGATGATCAGTAGGAAACAGAGAACAATCGCTGGTCTCATCCAATGCTCACTGACCTGTAACAAAGCAACACACAAACAAATTCAAGAGTTCTGAACATGTTAATGCTTTGGAGGACAGTCTGATCATTTTAGATGAAAGGTGTGTTATATGAAATGTGCACTCAGAAGTGGTACGATTATTAATCCACCACATATCAGGCTTAATATGAAGTAGAGAATTCCCAAATAGTTCTGTCAGTCTAAAAACATGCTTCTCAGCTCTACAGTATAATGAGTAAAACAAATACCATAAATCAGTGGTACATAAACATTCAGGATTTTAAAGATGAGGGATTATGAAAACATGCTGATGACATATTCAGCACAAATGGATGCTCAAGTGGGTAATAATCCAAATGTAACACAGTGTTCTCACAACACAAACAAACTATTAGCTTTTAATGACAATCTAACCCATTTTCCAAAACAAACTGCCCTTCAGGGATAATAAAGATTTGCCCTACTGCCAAGATTTGAGAAGACTGCTAAATGTTTTCACACCATTTAAAGAAGCATTTCACTGATTTCTACTTAGTTTGTTTTTCTTGTTTCCCTTCAACTTTGTAATGTCCAGAGCGTCTATATCACAGTCAGTCTTTTTTTGTTTATTTTTTTCATCTCTGCTTAATATATGTTGTAAATATGCACAAAATTATGGAAATTTAATAGTAATCCTGTTCAGAATGGATGTTTATATTTGGGACTACATTCACTCCACTATGCTTACATCAGTAGCATTTTTATTATAACAACCTATCAAGTGCAAAAGAGCAAGATATGGAGCTTAATGGTGGGGAAAATTAATAAATATAGGAGGAAAAGACCCTGACTCTTCAAACAACAGATTCAAAGGTTTCTTAGGCCTCGGGAGTCAAGGACCACTCCAACCTTCAATGCTGAATTCATACTTCTTAGGCAAAGATGAAAGCATTCAATACAACCCAGTGAAGAGGAAAATGATTGAGTTTGTTTGGATTCATTTCTAAACTGACCAGAGTGAGCGTGATGCACCGATGCCACTGTAGAGGAGCAGAAGAGAAGCACTGACACTTGAGCATTAGTGTCACATTTTTGGACATTTGCAGAAAATCTGACCTTCGACCCAGTGACACTGAAAATAATCTTGTTTAGCTTTTGTAGCATGTGTAAGACAGACTGGTGCACCTGAAGAGGTTTTTAACTCATTGATCTGTGATCAGAGATGAGTAGTTGCTCGCCTTAGTTGAGTGTTTAACCAGAGATGTAAACCAGTGTGTAAAACGTGGTGCAGTGTTGAGTGCACACTGTGAGTTTGCAGAGACCACAGAGCTCTGCTGGCAGACGCTCTGGCAGAGTTGGTAAGCCCCAGCTTACTCCTAGGCCTCTGACGTGAGCCAGAAGTGTATTTCTTTCTACTTTGGTATCATAACAAGTGAAGCTTTCTGGTTTTAGACCGACACCACAGACATTATCCACAACACAACGCCCACTGGTGCTTTTAATAGTCCGCTTGTCACATGTGGATATTCAGCCCTGAACAGAACCCCCTGCTCACCACCATCGGGGACATTCAGGAAGACAAGCGAAATTAATATGATCAAGACCGAGAATAATTCAACCAAATTAGAAACACAGTTACATAAAACTGTCACTAAACAGCTGCAGAAGAACATGAGGTGGACATTTGACCATTATGATGTAAAGATCTAGGTCACAGCTATGACTCGCTGGCCTCCACCAGCCCGCCCACGCCTCCGGCAGCCTATCAGAGCAGCCGAGCCCACAGTCTGACACTGTGGCTGCTCAACAGACGGCTGGATGACATCACAGCTGCCTCAAAAACAGAAAGAGAGGGATTTATTTAGCAGTGTGTGGAATCCCGCCTTCGTCAAACGGCAGGCCGCCCCTGCCGGCGTTACAGTCGGGTTGTGTTTACCCCGAGCAGAGGCCAAACTCCAGGCTCAGACTGTGAGTTTTCTGCTCTGTGTTTGTTGGCAGCGATGGTGGCCATTTGTGGCGATGCCTGAGGTTTAAGGAGCTGTGGGGGCTGCTGGGAGCAGAAACACAGAGAGTCTCGCCTGTGTGGGCCTCCAGCTGGCTGACACCCGGCACCCAGGAGAGTACACGAGAGCCATGCACAGACCGGGGCCCTTGGGGGCCACACGCCATCAACCTGAGCAGGGACGACAGGGAGGGCAGAACTATACAACCACAGCTGGACCCAGACCAGCAGTCGTAGTGCTGCCTGTTGGTCACCTGAGTTTGAATGCTCCCAGTCACTATTTTCACATAAAGCACGAAAAATACAAAGGTTAAAAATACTTTCTGCGTCTACCATATGCATTTAGCTGTCACAGTCTTGGCTTTTTGTTTTGGGGCCAGAAGTGACCAAGAGGGTGGAGCTGGGGAAGAGCACAGGGTTAAAGCGAGCACTACCGAAATGAAAACACTGTTAAATAACAGTTTGGTTGAATACAATTAAGTCATGTCAACTATTTGATAAATGTTAACACATAGAGTTGATTTGATAGTAATGCTGATGTTGCATAATATACAAACGTGCAAAATATGAATATCAAATATTTGCATGAATATTTAAAATAGTGCTTTATAGTAGTATAGTAAACATAATATGCCCGCACATGAAAACCCTCGGCCTTCACTCCATGCCAAAGTTTTTGCACAGCTAGACGGATGACAAACTCACAACAATATCTTGCAGCGAGGGCCAAAGGTAAAAACATAAACTTCATGAAATATTTGTGCTGCAAAGTCTGTTAGTCTTGTTTGTATAATTTAAGTACAAGTGTATGTTAGTAAAAGAAGAAAATATGTTTTATTTGATACATGTATTAAACAGTGCACTCACCTGACACTCAGACCATAACTTTAACCCGTCGTCATGAATAGGGTGATGAGTTATATACGTCAAAACAACATTTTGTACCAGGCTGTCAATATATTTAGTTCAGCTCTAAAGCTGGGCATCAAAACAGGGGGGTCTATGGAGACCGACTTGATCGACTAATTATTTTTGTGTAACATGAGCTATTAACTGAAGTCCAGTCATTTAATGTGTAAATCTGTATTAAATCACAGTATATGTGAGCACAGAGAGGAGGAGGGGGTAGTAAATAAAATAAATACACCTCAACCATTATGTATTTGTGTTGTATATGTCAGGTCTAGTGTCACTTACATTTTTTTCACAGTTGTTTAGAAACTAATAACTCGATATGAAACCCAAGTTCAGTAAAAAAGGTGTTGTTACATTCATAATCATGTTTTTTTTTCTGGGTTCTGGTCTTTTTCAGTCTGTTGTGCAAACATATCAAACTGGGATGCAACATTTAAGAACAACCATTTTCCTCTGTGACATGTTTACTGTCCTGTTTAACAATTCTCATGGTGCGATGGTGAACAGACCATTGGGCGTCAGTCAGATTTGCTAAGACGCCCAGAAAAGTTTCTTCTTAATGTTTTCAATTATTTCTGCATTAAAACAAAGTGAAATTGCTCAACTGGCTCAGAGTATAGTATCCCAAATGACAGGATCATAAAACCTCAAGGTCACTAAATAATAACTGGCTTTCTGTTGACAATAAAATAATCATGAGAGAGTTTTATTCCTCAGTAATGTGGGAATCCACAGTGACGCCCCGTGAGAAAATCTGCACCTACCTTCCTACCACAAAACTTGTATATTTATAATGTACACTTGTAAAGTCCTGTTGTGACACAAAAATGAACAAATAGCAGCTATACAGCATAGCCAAATATTTTTCTCAGCCAGAGGTCAAGGGAGGATTATTGGATATAAAGTGCATTCAAATGGGATGATACATGTCTCCTGAACAAGTGAACGATCAATTTGGATGAAGAACCAGTAATTGAAAATGTAATTTCTCTGGGAAAAAAATGCTTCAGTGATATTGGGAGCTTGTCGTTCTGTTCAAACTGTGTTCTTTAGTCATTTTAGTCCAACATGTACTTTTTACAGCCTATATTTGCATTTTGACACTTGCTGTGATCTGCAATTGACAAAAAAGAGCAGGGACTGTTGTGATGGCATCAGAAACAATACCACTTTAAACCCATGACCGTGTGTTTGTTAGTGTAACCATAACAAAGATCATCACGTAACGTTCTACTTTAAGCCCTGTTGATAATCCTTTACAAACTACCATGGCACTGTCGCAGTCTATATGCATCATCTAGTTTTTATATTTTAACATTATATAAGCCTTTTTTTTTGCTTCTATCCTCTCCTGCACAACGATGTTAACTGTATGCAAATTGTGTGTTTTTAGTGCATTTCTTTTTCCTTTTTGTGCAAATAAATAATAATAATAATAAAAGTTTATATTTTAAACATTTTCAAGTATACATTTTAAACCAGAAGATGCTTTTAGTTACCAGCAGTTGTTTAAGTTTTTGAGGGTTAAAATTGTAAAGCTTTGGCACAGTAAACACTTTGACTTGGAAATGTAGGCAAAGCAGAGATGTTAGTGATAACATTAACAATGGCTATAGCCCTATTCAAATGGGACTAGTATATCCTATGTGATTTAGTAATTACAACCCCATATCCATGTTCCTTTGACTCACAGGACATTATCTCTTAGATCTAATATACAGGTTTCCTATTAACAGGCTACCCCTTAGAGACCTGTTGCACCTGGTAAAAGATAGAAAAATGCTCCTTACTGTAGCTGACATGCATGTTAGCTATTTCATCATCTTATCCATGTTATATCACATGAATTTCCAAATTTCCACCCCAAACATTTTTAAAACCTTTATTTATAACAACCCATATGGTCTCCATAGTTCTCAAATGGGAAATAAAAAAAATTCAGAGAAAACAAAATATGTTGTAACACAGAGATCAAGTCACACAGGAAAAATACTGTGACAGGACAAATTATTGACATGGTAGATTCACATGGGATTAAGATCATGAACAAGCTCCGCAATTATCACAAATCACCAGGTACTACTGCTAATGGGTTTCTAATCACTCCAAATGGCCTTTCCAGTGAAATAGCATGCACAATTCCAAGGCCTGAGACCGACACACCTAATATTAAAGTGTTTTCTGCCTTAACAAGCTGAAACGCCTGCAGTGAAAAAGGTCTATTGTGTTGTTTTACGAGCTGGATCTAAATCAAGAACGGACAATATTGTAATAGAACCTTCATCGTTATGAATGTTCCAAATGGACAGAAGTAAAATACATTGTGAACATGCGCGAGAGGAATGAAGTGAAATCACGTTCCTTAATGTGTGATACCTCCGATGACCTTCAGTCATTATGCGTCACACCTGCACACTGAGCGTTCAGAAAACAGTGCATTATAGTCTGCAGCACACCGCAACCTGCCACAGCTAATCAGAAATGCAAGTACTCACCTCGGCTGCAGAAACAGGCCTCTCACAGCCTATTTATTGCCTTTCATCGATCATTACGTATAAAATTATCTGAGGAGTTACTTGTGGTCAAGTAAATGAGTCATGGCGGGGGGCTGTTTGGCTAGGCGCTGAGCTAGCATGAGGTCACAATGTTGGGCTTGTCGCTGGTCACTGAACAGTTTTTCAACTTCATTGTACTGAAATGACACGTTCAGACTCCAAGTGTGAGTGTTAGGCTCTGATGGTTTTAATTTACACTCTAACAAGCAGGGGAAGTAGAGGAAAGTGTCTACAGTCATTAAGTTGTAATGTGACTTCAACTCCCCTTTGTCATCTGTACCCTACAGTAATGTTGAACATGAGTTGTGGAAAGTAAGGAGTTAGCATCCGCTAGAAGTTGTAGGGTTCATTACAGTTTAACAATGTAACTGTGCGATGAAATGAGACCACAAGAAACATGAAAGACAGAGCTTGTTTCTCTGAGGAATAATTAATTCTAAAAAAGCACGTTTCCTCGTCATTTAGAAATTGAACATCAGACGTGGAACACACATTCTTGATTTGCAAAGGTGTGTCAGAAAACGATACCAACAAAGAACAGAAACGCATATAATTTCTTCAACCATCTGAAGCAGAACACTGGGAACATGAAGACAACCTAGAAGTTGTTATAATAATTATATATGATGATCATCAGACTTGGGTTTCCTTTTTTTTTTGGATAACCCCAATTCCAAAAACATTGGAAAGTTGTGTAAAATGTAAATGAAAACAGAATGTTACATTTTGCAAATCTAATAAACTCCTATTGTATTCATAATGGTACAAACAAAACATATGAAATGTATAAAGTTATACTTAGAAAATGTACCACATCAAGAAAAACTGATGGCAGCAACATATCTCTTAGAAGTAGGGACAGGGGTGACAAAATGTGGGAAAAGTTAATGGTGCTTAAAAGAAACGGGTAGAGGACCATTTGGCAACAATTCATTGTCAAGAGCTCAGTCAGAGACGCTCAGAAGGAAAAATGAGCCATTTCACCAAACTATTAAAAAATAAGCAAAAAAACAAAAACAAAACTAGAAATCATGGAACAATTTCAGAAATTGTTGGTCAATGTAAATTGAGCAGAACTTGAAATATCTCATCATATACAGTAGTGATGCACCAATATGATTCCAGTATCAGTCCAATACTGAGTGCGTGTACTTCTACTCACACTAGTAAAATACAACCAAACCAATACCACTTTACGCCAGCATGACGTTCCCCTCATTGTGTAGCAGGTACGCAGCGGAGGAGTAATGTCAGCAGTGTGGAGATATTTCAAAATAAACAATGGTGACAAAAGTAACAGTGACTACAAGTTACGTTAAAGACACAAATGGATACAGACGGAGCGTTCTGTCCATCCTCTGCGTACATTCCGCACGTAATTCTGTCTGTTTTTCTGGAGCTAACAAATGCATACCCAGACGTAGAATATGGAGCACTACCACCGGGAACCATGGAGGTAGCGTGACTTTTCAAACTGAGAGAGTTAGTGAAAAACTACTGACATATTTATGACAAATACCCTCATCAATATCAACATTAGCATCCACATTAATAAAACCTCCTCTGTCGTCCTCATGTTTGTTATTACTGACTTTCTTCTTCTTCTCAAGAAACTTTACTGTTCTTCGTGGTACTTAGCAAGTATGGTTAATTTAGAGCAGCGTCCTCTGGTGGATTGATTGAGAAACGCTCATTCCAACGCATTAAATGTCATTAGCAGCACTTTGTTACAGTCAGACTAATGACAATGACAGGAAAGCACATTTTCAGAAGTAACGGAGAACTGTAATAATATTATTAAGTACTTGTATCGGTACTCAGTATCGGCAAGTACTCAAATGTAAGTACTTGTACTCGGTCTGGAAAAGAGTGGTATCAGTGCATCCCTAATGTACAGTAAATAAGTCATCAAAAGATTCTGACATTCTGGAGAAATCTTAGGACGAGGCTCAAAATCAATATTTGATGCCCGTGATTTCTGAGCCCTCAGACAGCACTGCATTTAAAGCTGGCATGAGTCTGTAATAGAGATCAGTGCATGGACTCAGGAACACACAGAAATCAGTGTCTGTGAACACCATGGATGCCACATCCTCCAGATGTAAGAGTACAGGGATCATCTAGCTTGTTATCCATGCTCAGTTCCAAATCCTGCATTCTGATGGTACGGGGGTGCATTAGTGCCTATAGAATTGGAAGTTTGCACAGCTGGAAAGGCACCATCAATGTCAAACAGTATATATGGACTATTGAACAATTTATACTCCCATCCAGGCAAGGTTTTATTCAGGAAAGACCTTTCACATTTCAACAAGACAATAATAAATCTCATTCTGCATCTATTACAATAGCATGGCCTCATAGTAGAAGATTCTGGGTCCTGAACCGGCCAATCGGCAGTCCATACCACACACCAAATAAAAACATCTGGTGCACAATGAAATGAAAAATACAATAAAGATGACCCAGGATTATTTAGCCACTAGAATCCTATATCAAGCAATAACAGGACAACATTCCTCCCCTAAAACTCCAGTAGTTGATCTTCTTGGTTCACAGAGGTTTACAGACTGTTGTTTGAAGGGGATGCTACACAGTAGGAAACATGTCTCTGCCCTAACTGTTGGAGACGTGTTGCTTCCATCAAATTCAAAATGTTCTTTTTTCCTCCTTAAAATAAAACATTTTCTTAATATAAACATGTGATGTGTTTTATGTGTTCTGTTGTGAATGCAATATGAATTTCATTGTGCAAATCATTAAATTCTGTTATTCTGTATATTCATTTTAGACAGTGTCTACACTGATCACTTTTATGAAGAGTATTTTAATGCTTTTACTAGACATACTTTCAAAACAAATCGATCTCCCTCTCAAATTAGGGCTGCAATTAGTCATTATTTACATAGTTTATTTATCCAATTATTTTTTCAACTATCCATTAACAATGAAAGGTCAGTAAATAAAGACTCAGGTAATGTCACAGTGCAAAACCCCCACACAATGATTAAAAATGATTAGAATGGTCTTATACTGTATGGACACTAGTATGTGGTGTGGATGTAACGTACAGCATCGGCCCTGGTTAAAGTCTGGCTTGATTATTGTCATTGTTCCTGTTAGATTCAATCATTTCTTCCCTGAAAGTTTGTGTCAGTGCAGAATAAAGGTCAGGAAGTTGACAGATTCTCAAAATGATTTTCTCTCTGGGAACCATGACTATGTACAGTACATTTTCTAGATAAGTGTGCAGCCTCAAGAGATTTAGGAAAAGCTGAAATTAAAGTCTGTAACAGAATAAGGTTTCCATCCTTCTGCATCAACTCTGACACACTGAGCCGCTCCAATAATAGAAACCACTTTCTAACTTTGGACATGTCTGACGTTTGAGGATCATTTCAGATTCGGCTATCTCTTTCTCTCTTTCTTTCTGCTGCTCCATGACAAACTCACAGAGGGAGTGGTCATGCGTCAGAGCGGGGGACGTTCTCACTCCTCCAGCGGGAAAAGCCAAAAACCTGCGAGCATGGGGCTGAGTGTGTTTGGAGTTGTGAAGACAAAACCACGGCGGTCGCTGGGCACAGATCAGTCTGACTGCGGTGTTCCTCCACCATGACTCTCAGTCTGCTGTGTTATTATAGCATTATCCAATCAACCTCGTCTGGCCCAGAGGGATTACCCCCATTTTTACACAGCTTGTTCAGCTCCCCCCACATCACAAGAGGTCAGCGAGTGAGATGAGCTAACAGACTGTAATGTGGACTTTGAGTGTGTTAATGATGTAGCCATGAGTGTTTACTGGAATCTCACTTTCCACCGCAGAGCAATGTCACTAATGACAAGTTAGCAAAGTCAATCCCACCAAACTAATAATCCCTGCATGAATAATTACATACCTCTGTAGAACATATGATTTTCTAGAACACATTGTGAGACCAGGCATAGTCTAGATGAGTTGCTTGTCTTTGCCTCTGTTAAGAACTGAGAAAGATTCATGTTTAAAGGGCGAGACTTTTTGTAAAAACAGTTACTTACTCGAGCCCTTGAAGCCACAAACCTAACTATGTTTTGGCATATTTATATCTAAAAAATAATACTTAGAGAGTAGCGTCAGTTCACGAAGCTCAACACCAATCCTGGTATACCAAAGGTAACAGCTGACCTCACAGTCCACATCAAATTGAGCATTGATGAGAACTGTGAAATGGTATGTAAGAAATGAACAGCAGTGCTTGCGTTGGTTAAAGGAAATTGTTCACTTTGACGCTGACCGAACAGTAATGACTATGTTTTATCATGCTTTTATCGAATCCATTTTATCATTTTCTTTAGTGTCATGTTTGATCAGTTGGAATTAAACCAAAGAAAATCCGTAGACCAAGAAGTGAAACAGTCTGATCTTCTGCTTGGTGAGTCTATCATCCCTGTACATTAGGCAGGTACAGAGGATAGAAACCTCAATCTCACTTTCAGCATCTTCCCTCTGGACGGAGGTTTGTAGTCACTATCTATCTATCTATCTATCTATCTATCTATCTATCTATCTATCTATCTATCT
>JAPQRP010000005.1:14704285-14733380 GCA_037367295.1 Apogon hyalosoma
CACTGACTGGTGTTGGAATCGAACCCAGGACCTTCTTGCTGTGAGGCACGAGTGCTACCCACTGCACCACCGTGTCGGATGGAGAAATATGTTCAGTAAAAACAAAATTGCATTGTTTTGCTTTGACAAAATTACCATTTAGTTTGAGAACTTTTGAAAGGAAAATGAAATCACTATTTTGCTTCCACTTTAGCTAAAAATAAAAACCTAAAATGTTTAATAATTAGATGTTAAAATCATAACAATATCCCTTAGCATCTCAAAGTTTCAAATATTTTGACTTAGACTCTTAAAATAACATGACGGTCTTTGGATTAAACATTTGATAAAATTTTATCATATTATACAATGAATCTGATTATTGCTGTGATGTATTTTTTAATGGAATACATGTCATATGTATTTCATTTTATTTAATGTGTTATATATTATTATCTTATAATTTTATCGTGTGTGTCATTGAATAGATATTTTTATTACTTTAATTTTTATTGATATTTTCAACATTTATAAACAACAGAAACAACAACACTGTTTGGGAGTCACATTATTAATAGTCCATCCATTCTTTGCTTCTTCAGTTCTTCCTTTTTTGCTTAGTTTTTGTCGCTGATTTGGGTTCTGAATAAAGTCCAATTTTCCCATGTATATATATATATATATATATATATATATAGACACACACACACACACACATTTCAAATCCAGTATTTACTGTGTTTTTCTTACCTGTAGTTTAGTTTTACATTTCATGACAGCCCTGTGGTGAACTGGTGACACACCCAGGGTTAATCCAGGCTTTGCCCATAAGCTGCTGGGATGGGCTTTGGTACCACCACCCTCCTCCGACCCTCACAAGGAATAAATGGTTTCAGAAAATGGATGGATGGATGGATGGATGGATGGATGGATGGATGGATGGATGGATGGATGGACAGAAGGACAAACAGACAGACTGGACATATATCTTTACAGTTTTTAATATGGTTTTCCTTGGATTCAGCCAAAATGGCATCAGATTTGTCTTTAGGGTCTTGAACTGTAAATGTTCAGGAGCCCCTGTTCTCTAGACCCCAAAAACCTCACAAGTCTTTGTTTCATGGGAGGTCTTATGAATCAAATGAAGAAGAGCCAAACTCCCCCTGGCTCCAGTGCAGTTTTCATCTTGCTTAAAACAATGACTCATAGATCACTAAACCAATTTTTCACAGATTCAACTCAAAAAAAGAAGAAAACACACCCAGTGTGAATGTTTTATTCTCTGCTGAGTCAGTTCTGATACTAAACTGACATAAACTGAATCCAGTGACTTTCTGGAAGGCCAGAGTACTCATTTAAACATTACACATGCATTTATACTCAAATTCACTCATATTCATGATGAAGTTGTAAACACATGTCACGTACTCTGCTGATTGTGCAAAAACACTGTGTTGATGCATTAAATTGATGTTTTGCCCATCAACTCTCTTTGTCTTCCTTTTAGAAACTGCAGGTTTTACATTAAATGCTGCTGGAATTCTCTGAGGCCAAACACTGGCAGGCAGCATGAGTGTTTGACCCGGCATTCACAAACCTAAACCACGACCCTTTGCTAAACATAGAGAACCTCAG
This sequence comes from Apogon hyalosoma, assembly GCA_037367295.1. NCBI lineage: Eukaryota > Metazoa > Chordata > Actinopteri > Kurtiformes > Apogonidae > Apogon > Apogon hyalosoma. The sequence goes on from JAPQRP010000005.1 coordinate 14,705,900, forward strand.
ACCAGATGGCACGACTGGAAACTAAACACTTTACTTTCGTGTTGGAGATTCGGAGAGATGCTACGCAAGCAGGGGAAGGCGTGACGAACAAAACCACTACTACCATGTTTTGATGAGATTTTTTTTCCTCCTCCTCCAGTCAGTCAAACGCAGTCTGGCACCAGGGGGTCATTAGTTAATGGAGTAGAATTAAATTGAGACAAAAACAGAGACAACGCCAGTCTATAGTAGTGCTCTATGTCTCAAAACTGTTTTCATAATTGGCCTTTAAATTATTACATTAATCTGCCCAAGTAAAGTTTATGTAGGTGTAGACATAACATTTTCAGGCTGAATTTAACATTTAGGTTTTATAGCCATGCCTCAGTGACGTGCAGAAAAGTAAAAAAACACCAGGAGGACAATCAATCTGTAACAAAGTAAGAGAAGAAACACCACAAAACCACAACTGGTGAAAACATGAAATTTAACGGCCAGAGGAAAGATCGCGAGGAGAAGCGCTCACATGTGTCATTAGTCTTGACATTATGTTTTGAACTAAAGTTGTGGTGTGTTTCCTGTGGACGAGGGAACCAAAGGAACAAGGAAAGGGGATGTGGGAGGCAGAGAAGAGCAGATAGAATGAGTAAGTTCATCCATCTAATTACATATGCAGCTCCATGGAGTCTTCTACTACCATGAGGCGGAGATGATGCTGATGACCACTGTGTGATGTCAGCAGGAGGGCTTAACCTTATTTATAAAGCTTTTTGGACCTTCACAACTAAGCAAAGTGAGTGCAGAGACACTCAGCAGCCTCCAAGTTAACAGAGGACCTTCTTCTTTTCAGAGGATCACAACACAAGACAAGAGAAGAGAAGAAGCTTTGACATTTTTGGGCAACTCTTCAGGAGATTCTGAAGATCCAGAAGCAAGAAACCTGCATAAAGTGAGTACATTTTGCAAAGTTTTCAGCAGCATGTTTACATGTATTCACATTTGTGCACAGTATGCAGTCAGTTCTGACCTCATTTAGTTTTTGTAAATAAGTTTTGGCTTTTGGGAAAAAACATCGTAAGTATTTTTTTTCTTCACAATTTAAGTCCATCTGAAATTGGGCGCCCATTGGTGTAACCAAAAGTAGAATAAAACTTGGTCTAAAGTAAAGAGACACTACACCAAACTAATGTGTTCATCTGTATAGTTCGCTGTTGCTTCTCAGTCTTGGTTACTATCGTATGAGAAACTTAATTTAAGTCAAATATTGGTGTTATCCGTTAGCTTGAGTGTGTACATTTCCCCATGTTATTTACTAAAAAATGCTTCTGTATTTTTATTCTATTACTTAATGAATCAACTGGGAGTAATTTGATAATATTCAGTTGTCAGTTGTTCATATGCTCAGAAAAATGGTCTATGTTGTTGTTATCTTTGCAGCAATTTTTAGTAGGTCAGTTTTACTAAGTCTATCGTTTTCCCTTTAAATGTGAAATTAAATCATTAGCCTAAACACATAAGGACCACAGCAAATGACAACTGTTCAGCAAGTCCAACCAGCTAAAAACCACTCTTTCTCCCTCTCCATATTCTAATCCAGTTAGCTGGCAGCACGACGCTAACCATAATCAGACCTAATTGAGCGCAGGGATATGATTGCCTCGGTGGGATCCAAGTGTGACACACCAGCAGATTATGTACACCCATCTGGTGACATCTGCAAAAGTTACCCAGAAACACACAGACTGCAGGCGCCTTCCTCTTTTCTATGAATCTCAATGTGAATGCTGTCGGTTGTTCGTCGCTGGAGCTTGACGCTGCATGCAGTGTGCACGGAGGGTTAACCTGCCAAAAAACTAGAGACGAGCTTGACTTTGTCAGTCCCATTTTAGTTACCTATTCTGACATACAATATATTTTTAACTCTGTGGTTTTGACTTTAAATGACATACAAATGAAAGCAGGCTGTTAGCTTTAACTGACATCTGATGTAGTTCAGGAAATGTGACTTTTATTTTGATATTTAAACAGTTATAAGTAAGATATTTTATTACGTCCATACTTCACTCAATCTTATTTAAATTAACTTTGCTGTCTTTGCCCTCAAGTTTGCTCCAAAGCTCTAAATGTGATTACATATTTGTGGATATCAATATAAACTTCCTTTTGTATCACTTTCTGTTTACATGCTGTCATTTTTATCATTAAAAAACTTAAATCAGAATATCAAAATGCACACCTTCCCATTGCAGCTCTCTCCTCTGTCCAAATCAAAACACTAAATATAAAGACAGATGTTGCATCTTTGTTTCGTGTCACCGTGCTGTTTCCATGTCAACACACAGAGTGGTCAATGGAATTCCAACAGCAAGCAGTGATCACAACTATAAATTACATATTACATCGCTGAAACACCTGCACCAACCACCTGTAAACAAAAACAAAACTAGGTAAAGACATTGTTTTTTTTCCCAGCCCACTTAAATTACAATATGATAAAAGGTTATGATTTTTTTCCCACAAAAATACCATACAACTATTGCACGCTCAAGTTTTAACTGTGTAGCTTTTAAGCAAAATGTCAAACAATGTTCTTGAATCTACATTATGATGTGATTAAATCATGACTGTATAACCAAACACCGCCTTGGAAAAGCTCCAATTTAGTTACAGAATTCGTCAGCAAAGTGGGCAGAGTGCAGCTCGAACAAAAACATGGAGGCCACTGTCTCCTCCACGACATTTTGTTTTCACAACCAATTGAACCATTCAGTAACATTTTGAGAAAAATTCCAAACACTTAGATGTAAAGTTATGATCATCTGATTTTCTATGTCTCATATCACCATAAATGAAGCATCACTGGATTTTGGGCTTTCCTGTCTATGAAGCGGCCCTGTGAGAGTCTCAAACCCCAGGTTGAGACACTGTGTTTTAGTGGGCTCCACTTTGCACATTATGTCAGATGGTCATGGGGTCAGCCAGAGTAGCAACAAACCTCTGCAAATATGTCTGCACAGCTCTTACTGTAGTGTACAACTCTGAAGAATTACTATTTGTGGTTGCACAGTGGTGGTGCAGCATGTGTTCCTGTGGTGGGCGTATGTTGTACAATATGAATGAGAGTGAGGGCATGGGACGAAGAAAACTGGGAGTTTGTCTTTAACAGTTTCTAGCCATCCCATCTATAAAAAAATGAACATTCCTGAATTCCTCCACTAAAATATGTCGCCACCAAGCGAAGCTGGGGCCGCAGAGGAGGAGGGTCGAGGTAAGCCAGGGGTTAGGATGAGAGAAAGGAAGGCCACCCCTGAGAGGAGAATGAGCCAGACGTCTCATGGTCTCTTCATCATCCTTCAATCATCATCATCCATCATCTTGCCCCCTCCCCTCAGCTCACACTTTTCCATCATTTCACCGTCCGGCCTCCATTCTTCACCCTGAGAGCTCCTCTGTGATTTACTGCGAGTCACACAGCTGCTGTACGAACGGCGATCACATCCATTAACTGGAAACTGAGGTCACTACTGTACTTTTTTTCACATTTGCCGAGGAACAGGACCACTTAGTTTTATACATTAACAGCTTTTTAAACTCATCATATTCAGGCTGACGTTGATGGGTCATGGAAAAGGAACTTTGGTGGTAAAACAACTAAATGTGATCGTTACTGCTGCTTCTTGGGTTGATTAAATCCAGATTAGGGGATTTAACCCTTTAACACCCCCTCTCTTCTTTAGAATAATAGATTTGATGTAATTTAGATGGACTATTTCAGATCAGTAGACATTTGTGATGGATTTGGACAAAGTTTTCACAGATAAATCCTAATTATTGCTCTGCTAGACTGTGAAAAGATTTAATGTTTCTTACCTCAAGCTCCATTTAAAGGATCATCTGGAACTCCTACTCATCCCACACAGTCTTCTTTGGTAGATGTCAGATTTTCAGAGCACTTTACGTTTAAGCATCCATGTGGGCCTCTTGATCATAAAAAAAAAGGATGATTGAGATCTTTGTCTGTTTCTGTTTCCAAGGACAAGAGTGAATTTTAACCCTCAAAGACCCAAATACTCACCAGCGATAAAAGCATCTTCTGATGTAAAATATTTAATAACTTCTGATCAACTAATTCTATCAATACATGTAAATAATTCAGGTAAAATGCAGTTTCTCATCTTTTCATGGTCATCAGATATGACCCATGTGGACATTCAGAGGTGTGTAGTGAATGTGGAAACGCCGTCATCTTCTGCAACATTGATTCACCAGCAGAATGAGTTTATCCAGTAATGTAGTTTAGACAAATGACAGTGGCTGAAAACCACTGTGTTTTATGCTCAGTTAATAATAATTAATACCTGCTTTTCATTAAAAAATACTAAATGTAGGATAATATTATAATAAATTGTGATACATCATTTAATGTATTAATTCAGAAGTCACCACAAACATTTTTTAGGCCTTTAAGGGTTAAATATCGTTCAAGAATTAATTTGTTTATCTGTTCTAACTTATCCCTGAATTACTTCACTTTACTCAAAAGTAATATAAATATAAGAATTTCTATAATGTTCTCTTTTGTTAGTCATCTGAACGTAAAAGAAAAAGGGGATCTTTAATGTATTGTAAATGTGGTTAAAGGTTAGAAACTAGAATTAAGGATAATTTAAGCTGCCTGTATTTAATTTTGCACATTAAAAGATAATTGAGGCACTTAAGTGATAAATTAGGAAGTTCCCTCAGGATGTCACTAATTCCAAACATGAGCTCAAATCCAATGAGTTCTAACGTGTACTTTGTTGAATTTCATCAAAACACAATCCACACAGGGGAAATAATGTTTAAATTTGTGGAAATTATGTTTTAGTTAGGCCCATTTTAGTGACATTTGCTAAACAGTTTCGTAACTGAGTTTACATTTTAGGTTACGTCCCGTGACAGATTTAGGGATGATTTATGATTTTTGATTGGATTTTATATTTTATACCAGACATAAATGATGCTATGAGACATTTAAATTATTTTTTCAGATGCTGAACACTGAAAATATCTGTAATGAGACCAAGGAGATGTGACATTTTGTCTGGCCAACATTCCAGAACTCCTAAATACTCACTTTTATTCTCAAAATAATCCTTACTTTTGGGAGAGTTTAATTTCACAGTGATACAGATTGATTGTATCTTATATAAAAATAAATAAAAATCATTTCAGCTGTGGTGTAAGGAGTGTGAACTTGGATGTGTGGCAGCTTGTTTCACTTTTTTTTTCTATGCTGAATGAGTAGTGAGTTACTCATGAAGAGGATAAGATGTTATTGGAAGCTGTGACCTGACGGGGTTAACATGTCTTGGTATCAGTGTGGGGGCCTCAGGATGGAGCGGGTGGCACAGTCAGGACCACTGATGGTGGGGGTGGGGGGGTACTAACAGTACGTGCCTTTGTAAGGAGAATTGTTTTCAAAAGGAGAGGCAGTAGAGGTGGGGGGTGCGGTTGCAAAGATTAAAAGCGGACATTTGTTTTGTGTATGTTGTGCTCTGCCAAAACGGAGCAATTTTCTATGAATCTAAAACAGCTTTCCTGGCTCGGACCCCACATGCCGCCCACTGCCAGGAAAAGATTTTTTTTTCTTGTACCTGTTTATGTGCAGGTAAAGTAGCTTTCACAGGTCAAAGGCACATGAGAGCTTTCTTTCCAGGCAGAAGTGTTGCAGAAGGCGGGCATCTGAGGAGGTGTGAGGAACAGCGACAGGTAGTCTTTCCCCTCTGCTGATCCTCTGACACTCCCCCTTTTGTTCTCCTGTGTAAAAGAAAAAAAAAACTCCCTGGACTTTCTGTTCCTGAACTGACTCCAACCAGAGGAGCTCATAAAATGGAAGGAACTTGACTAATTTGCAGACAACTGGGGGAAAACTACTCCCATGATTCTCCCTGGCACTAATCATTCACCATCTAAACGTTGACTTTTTTATATACCACTGATGACTAGGGAAGGAACAATGGATTTTGTTTATTATCGGGCGCAACACAACACTAATGAATAAAAAAAAAAAAAGAGCAGTAGAAAGGTCTGTTGCATCACCACATGTTGGCAGTCAGTCTTTATGACTATGAACACTACAAATAATGTGTTCATTGTGTGCTTTTTATGTTCATACTGTGACCTTTACAGTGAAGCTGCTATTTCTGGGTAAATATCAAGGACACATCCACAGACCACAGTCGCCAAGACAGAATGTTTGAGATAATTGGCTAAATTGAAAACATAGTCTGACTCAACTCAGCCAGCCGACATAGTGTTGAGTCAGAGTACATAGGGAAGCCCTGATAAATATCTATATCCGCACCCTATGTATAGGGTCTCCCAACCAGATGAAAAGCCGTCATTGCCCTTCAGAGTTTTTTTGCAGCAGCTCGGAGAGAACTGCCTGTCTGAAAACCCTGGAGGCCATCCATAACCTTAGCTAAACATTTGGGAGTGCTCAGTGGCCTAATCCTCAGTCTTTAATGCTGCTCTTTACACTCAGAGGGGTTAGCTGCTACGACGATTTAAGTTGTACCAAAACATACCCAGGACCAGCTTTTAATATGGCAGTATTTGACTTTTTCCCAGAGACGGTAACTAAATACACATAACCCCACTTCAGTTCATTACTTTACTACACTTTAAATCTTCTAATACTTTAATTTAAATAGTTTTTAAATCATCCATCAGATCAGAGATCATCCATATCGCATTCATATAAATGTTGTTCCCTGTGGTTGGTTTGCACAAGTTTATTTAACACATGTTAGTTGTTGAAACTAAACAATCAGCCACTTATAAAAACCAGACACTCTGTCTGTTACAGTAAAATGAAGCCAAAATATACCTGTTTATTTCATCAAATACTAAAGTTTTCAGAAAATTAACACAAATTAATGTGATTAACTTTGTATACAGAGAGAAATCACCCTGAGGAAAACTTCTAATTCTGTGTTTGATACTGAAGCCAGTTCTGTATTTTAAAGTGTAATACCAATAGTGGTTAAGTGACGCCAAATCCAAGAAAGCTTGGCTCTAATTTCAAATGCTTCATGAAGTCTGACATTTTTCCACCTTTTTAAGATAGCTGTGTTATTAGTTTAGTAAGTTTCACCCATCACCCCTCACATTAACCAGCTCGTTCAAACACTGTAAAAAAAAAAATGCACAGCTGTCCGCAAACCATAGTGGCTCCATCCACTTCTTTTTAAATCTATTCTTTTACACATGTACCATAGACTTAACTTAAGGCCCTCTGCTGCCACCAGCCAAAAGGGCTGATCTCCATTTCTTGTCTTAATTCTTCTGAGCTGTTGTGTTGTACATTTTTACATTGACTTTGTGAGCTAAATGTGACAGTTGTAATATGACAATAGTGACAGATACAATAAAATGTTCTGTTATACAAATCTAATCTGGGGATGTGGACCAGAAGTGGCGGAAAACAATGCATAAATTCCACTGCCAATCTGTCCATTTTAATACCAAAACCGAAAATGTACAAATTAAGAATGTAATCAGGTAAAAATCTCGATTTGGTGGTTTTAAGTAAAGTATGTGAGTTTCCTGAGTTAACCTCCACACATGGGAGCCTTCCCCCTTCTCTAAAGAGCAAACAACAGTAAGTCAGACAAACACTGCGGGCAGCAGCGCCATTCCCCTCTACTGCTCTGACTGACACGTGTTGAAATATCAGCAATGTGTTCCAGCTGTCGCCTCTTACAATTAAGAACAGATCTCTGAGAGAGAAAACCAGCCCAACACACACAGCAGGGTCTTATCTCTCTGTGTGGAAATCATTTGTGGGAAAAAATGTTTACACAAGCTTGTGGCATCAACATTTCACGTGTTTTGAGCTCAGATTTATGTGTAATTGCACCAGTTTTTATTATATCTGGGTATCATGTGAATAGTGGACTGAAACATGTTTGGAAACAACACTTACATGATAAATGTTATGTTATAGCCATTTGACTCCTTCCTGATGCACTCCTGACACAGAGACAGTTGGAATCTGAGCACGTTTAACGATTTCTTGGGTTGTGAACTGAGCCGTCAAACAGTCTGAAGTCCTGTTAAGACTCTCTGGAGGTTACAGCCGTCACTACAGTGAAAATGTAAAACTGTTGGATGGCAAACACAATACCATGGTTTAATTACAAAACTTTTGTCAGATCATCAAACATCACCCCAAATCTCTTCCTGCCACACCTTTCAAATGTCAAATTTAGCAGGACTGCTGTCACCAATAGTTACTCTCCAAGACAAATACTCGCGTCTACTTTCTGTGGTGATTGGTTGCGTTTTTGGAGTTATGGAAGCAGGAGGGTCTGAACTTCTCTCAAGTTCACTAGTTTTATTATTCTCTTTTCTCTTTTTGTGCACCGTTATCACTGTTTGCACAGTCCATCATGTCACACTTAGTGCAGAGATGTTTTTCTATTTAGAGTTTTACTTCTTGGAAAGGAAACGCTAGGAGGTTACACTTCATCCTATGTGATGTATGAATCTCCATATAAATTCAGTATAGGTGTAGTCATAAAACCTGGATCCACCCACATTTTCACATCCTCCCCAAGGGATGCAGCATTTATCCTGAACGATCTGGTACAGGATGTTCTTTCATTCAGTACATGATTCTAGATGCCTGTCAAAAATCATTCCTGTGCCTGTGCATGCATTGTTCTACTGACAATAATACAGTATGCCAGAATTTAGATGCTTTAATTACATAAGTAAAATTTGTACTTATTGGACCAAAAGTGTAAAATGTCTGGACATGTTAATCATTAAATAAGCTCATATGGTTTGTTAAAAGAAGAATATGAAAAATACAAACTCACTAAATAAACAGTCTTCTTCTTTGTTCCCTCGTCTTTGCTCCTTCCAGCTCAAACCATTTCTTATTCAGTCCTCAGTGTCGTATTTCTGATGGGAGCTTCTTCCTTGCTCCTTTCTCACCTCCACATAGTTGAACCCTGTGCAAAGTGGGTGTGAATGTCAAGTTGTCAGTTTTGGAAAGTTACACAAAATTTTGGACGTGGCCCCCTGTAATTCAATTATGGTAGAGTTGCAGTGCATAAACCTCTCATTACAAAGATGAATGCACTTTAGAGAGTTCAGTTGTGCAAAAGCCATCTGCAGTGTTCTACTGAGACGAATGATGAGCCTTTCACCCATTCCAGTCACCAGATGAAAATGTTTCCATGGATTCATATAATGTCTGCATTTATAAGCCAAAATATGTTTCATATCTGCATTTCACAACATTATTCTGCTGACTCACCAAATGTTTTTATCTCAAAAGCAGGGAATTGAGGTTTAGTTTAGGGGTACACAGTTAGGTGAAAAACAAACCCATATAGTGATTCTTGTGGGCAGTGTTGTCATTTGAAATAGCTATGAACAAATAGGATTATGAGTCTACTTATGTCATTACCAGGGCCAGTGTCGCTGAGTCCAAAATATCATTGCAATTGTGATTCATTGTGCAGATCTAGTAGATTTACAAAATCCACGACCACCACCCAGGTTAGGAGGAGATTGTGGTTTAGTTAAAATATTACTAAGTACAGTCAATTCTCATTACATCTTTGCTGACTTTTTCTGTATTAAATCAAGCTGTCATATTTTTCCTAAACCAAGTACTGTCAGTATGTGAACCATATCATAAAAAGTCATTAAAAACTGACTTATCAATCACATACATAACCATTCTTAAATAGTTACATATGAGAGTAATTTCTGCAAAATACTGTTGAAAAGCACAAAAAGCAATTTTTAAAAAAAAAGCATAATGTTGATATACACATATCTCCAATGTAGATATAAAACATAATTTTGGTTAAAACTTGTGTGTGTGTGAAATTATGTGTGTGTGGTTTGCAGAAATGTACAACAACAACATTTTATTCTGGCGACTCAATTCCTTCACCGTATTCTTAACAAGTGGGAAAGTCCATGTGGTTTACAACATGAGGATGCTTGACCCTTAAAGTGAGGAGATCCAGTTTGGGAATTTCAGTTGCATGAGTGGAAGATCAGGACAGAGGGTTTATAAAAGCAACCATTATATTTCTGTAAATTATTGAACTGAGTGATTGAAACATCCCACTGTGATGATGATCTTGGTCGGGGCTATATCTAACTAGTATGTTGGACAGATTAGAGGGAAAATTATTCTTCCGATGTAAATCAATTGGAAGACTTTAATTCAGCCTTACTTTGTGCTTTGTATGCATGGAATAGCAGCAGCATTAGGTTAATAAATGCAGCACAGTATGAGAAGTTACATAAGAGTAGACTGAGCCACAGCAGTGACAGTGTTGGTGGTCTGAGGCTTTAAAGTGTGAAGCTGTTTGATCCATAAACACGAGAAGTGTTTCCACTCACAGCCTTATTCAGCATGATTAGATTAGACCCGATTAGATTCCTGTAATCTAATATTCAGATCTCTGCGGGAAAACAGAGAAGGAACGCATTTGAGAGCAGAAGCTGATAACGGTTAATTACAACAATAAATTAAACTGGGCTTTAAGGGTCAGTTAGTGACAGATTTACAGGTCAGAAGAAAATGACGTAGAAATGTGTATCATGAACGCCTCACATCCTCCACTGTGCACATTAGAAGAATTCATTTTAACTGTTGCACTGAAAAAAATCCTTTCCTCTGGCTTCAGTGATAATATTTGCAACGTTACATATCTCACTTTTCTTCAAACAGACTTGGTCATACAAGTAGTTTTCTCAACATCACATTGTAAAAGCTTCCCATTATTGGACATAAACATTGAAGGTGAGACGTGAACTACATTATCACTTTCTGATGTATTTGTCTGATGTAACACCACATGGGTCTGGGATGAATTCTGTCTTTATCTATTCATGCATTTTTATACTACTGCACTCCTGGAAGACATTTATTTCAACAGGCTTATCTGGACAAAATGATGGATAGCTTTTATTTTGTCAGATTTTTAAACTGTCAAGGAAACAAGGTTGTGTTTTTTTTTGTTTGTTTGGTTTTTTTTGTTTTGTCTTAGAAGGAAAACCCCATAAACATAAAACATATTCACATACATGTAAAACGTCTCCTCACCCTGCATTACAAAGAGTAATTGACTCGACACTGGAAAAAAGTTGTGATTAGATTTAGTCCAGATATTATGCTGTTTTTATCAGTTTTAGTATATCTTATATTTATTCTTATTTTTACTAGTTTTATCATGTTTTTGCATTTTTACCTATTTCTTTGTACAGCACTTTGGGCACTTTGCATTGTTTGAAATGTGTAGTATAAATAAAGTTGACCATGACCTTGCCCTTAATCTAAAAAAAAAAAAAAAAAAAAAAAAAAAATCAACCATCATAGTTTAACACTTTGATGCAGTGTTTCTTACTTTAAAAAAAACCTGAGCTGCTGACTGAGGAGTTGAGAGATAGTATTTTAACAGAATTCTGAAGCTGGCTTTAAATTCTACCCACTGAGTCAGACCACCTGTCTGGATCATACTTCTATAGCTCGTAAATGGGGATGTTTTCTACATAAAAATTTTTTAAAAAATTGAAAAATGTAGCAAAACTTTTTAAGTCTTGTTAGGTCCTCCAATAACATACTATGGTTGAAATTTTGAATTTCAGAGTATTTCTATGAGTGCCCTTACAGGGTTAATATGGCATTTGATTGTTTCTTACATTGATTCATTGACCTGATTGATACTCACATGCAGTCTCCATCTTTTACTGATGTATTAACTTTTCAACCTAGTTTAAATGTTGCTATAATGTAATGATTTTAGTGGTTGAAACACTGTGGCAGGTGATGCATATGGATCTCAGCAAAATTTCAGGTGAGACGCTTGTTCACATATCAGAGAAGGGAGGTGATCTACTCCCTGTTTTTGGGTTTTATCAGGTGGGAAGATGGCCGACCTAAGCTGTAGTCGATGGAGCGTCCAATGTCGGCTGTGATGCTTGAAAGAGCGTTACAGCATCATGTGACTGAAATCTCTGAATAGTGACTGTTGTGATCGCCAGCTGAGGTTCATAGGAAATGTAGTATTTAGGGCCATTCACTTCTCAGCGGGGTTATTGCTGCTATGTTTTAACTGTAACCTGCACCAAATCCTCTCTTTGACTCGCTTGCGGGATATATCTGAACATCTTGTAACATTAGTTTCTCCATGGCTTGGAAACTGTTCCCCAAACAGTCCTTTCTCTGTGCCGGCTTTTTGCTGTTTTATTCTTTAAGAGATGCATGTCGGTGCAGATCTTGACGCTGCTGACAGATCAGGGCTCAGGCTGCCAGACCTCATCACCTCTGCTGAGATTTCAGAGTTGTGGCTGGAGGCCGATCGAATACCTGAGACAGACCACATGATTCTTCAGGTCAGCAGTGGGCGTGCAAAGGCCAACGATGGCCCAGAGTCAGTGAAGTGGCAGCTACTCAAATCAGCTGTCACTGTGCATCAGACAGGAAGTACCTACAAGTCTTAAAACAATGGTCCGTTGTGGAGACACCTGTGAATGATGCGGACTGACAGTGCGTTTAGATTTCATAAACCTAGACTGGGTTCAAAACCAAGTATTTTATGACCTGCAGGATTTTGTGAAGCAATAATTTACATAACCATGGTTGAGCACTGATTTCATATTCACTTCGTACAGTTTTGATTCAGCTTTTAGATATTAAACCAAACTAAAAATCAGTTTTTCACGTTATAATTGAAACAATAAATACAAAAAATTCACAGTGAGTCTTTACACATGATTTACATCTTACATTCAAACACTCAGACCTTATAAGAAATTGTAATTGTATTGTAATGCATGATCTAGTGATGGGTTAAAGGCAAAAGGCAAATTTCAGTGTGTGGTACACGTCTACGTGTGTGACAAACTACGACTGACAAAATAGAGATTCTATTCTATTCTATTCTATTCTATTCTAATTTTATTGTGTCATAGAAAAAGAAGATTCAAATTTTTTATTTGTGGATATGCAGACATACAACACACACTGAAACTGACCCTCTGCGTAGAACCCTTCACTAGCTGAACATGCAGGAACACACCACACACTGCAGACTGGGAACACTGGGGAACAAATGGCTCATTAACCAGTTACTTTATCTGATTAACTGGGGAATCAATCTGGTCCCAAGCCTGTTTTCGAACCTTCTCTGCCCCCAAAATATAGCATCACATTCATTTGGACTACTACTCTTCAACCTCAGTGTTCTGTTTACCAGCTGCTGACGAAAAAATGTGATTAGGTCCCACCCATGTAATAAATGGTTATTGTTTACAGACTATTTATGGAACTGATTTATTAACATAGAAGCCAAGAACAAAAAGTTGGTCAAACACAAAACAGTCTTGGAGTTTGTGTAATGCCAATGGATGAACTGCACTTAAAAAAAGTACTTTAAATGTTTAATCAGGTTCACATGTTTTTTGTTGTTGTCTTTTGCTTTATTACATTGGCTTGCTTTTGCTTTATTTTTAGTTTGCCTTTGTCTTTCATTGGATTCATCCTAATAATGTGCACTTAATCTGTGATGGGAATGTTCCTGATCTAGAATGTCATTTACCAGTTTTAGTAGCTGAGGGTCATGTAGAGACACTTTAACCATTTTGTATTAATGAAGTACTACAGCTTCTTTAAAAATGTGCTTTGTAAATTCTAGATTTATCCAAAACAGCAACAGTTTAGCTTTGTAACTTATTTTATGCACTGGTTTCAAAGTTTGCCACAGGGAGACAATCATTATGGTTGGAGTTTTGATGATTTTCTTTTTTCATTGTCTTTACAGCTACATAATTAATTATTTATTCACTCACATGTTCTGATGTTCAAGTCATTTTTGACTTTTGACAAAATGTATACACCATGGTGTTAAAGACTGTATGAAAATCAGTATGAGACCTTTGTGTTTGAGACTTTTAAGAGATCACTGTCACAGTTCTCATATATATGTATATTTTATAGACAGCAGTACACACAGATATTAAAAATGTACATGAAAATCAATGTAAGATAGTATTTCTAAAGATTTATTATTTCTAAGGACCACATTTTTTAAATGTTAAGCCATTGTCTCTAAATTGTGAGAGTAGCAAACTTGTGAAGAACCATATGAAGAGATATATGTATCACAACTTGTTTTTTCATGCAATTGCAACTGAAAACAATTCATGAGACCAACATCATGAAGAAATGAAAGTCCTACACATTTACTTGGTTGGAATCATTAATATTATTAATCCCCTCTGACTACTGAACAACTTTTCTTTGACTCTTTTGACTACCTCCTCTCTAGACATATTTGAGACACAAATATAAGTCACCTAATTTATTTATCTTCATCCCCCAAATGTAAATTCAGACAATCTTTTTTTTTTCTCTGAATAAATGTAGCATCAGTGGGTAGGTGGTGTTTTGGCACTAAACTCCCCTCATACTTTGTGGCTGAGGTTTTAGCCCTAGTCTGAGTGCTGCTCGGGCGCCACCTACCTGCCATATTCTCCTGACTTCACTACTTGACTCCTTACACACACACTCAAACACACACATTAAGGGGCAGAGACATGATGGAAGCCCTCCTCTTTGTTATTAAGTCCTCCCCTTCCCTTAGCCTCTGACCTGCTCAGGCACTCAGGCAGCATGCAGCAAACATTCCCATCAGATTGACCTGCAGCAGCAGCAGCAGCAGCAGCAGCAGCCCATGCCCAGTCCGTCCCGCCGCTGCCTGCCCTGCCATCACCAAACACACACCTTCCACTGTAGGACACCTGGACGACTGCTGGAGCTGCAGCTGGACAATTCTTCTCTGACTTTGAGGAGTCTTTAAACTGAGGAACTGCTTTAAGAAGCCAAACTTGTGGATGTTTTTTGGGCTCAAGGGGATTTTTTTTTTCTTTCCCCGAGGTGTCACCTGGATTTTCTCTGAGACATTTTGCATCAGAACTCAGACTGGAAAGTTTGAGAAAGGACATAAGTGATTAATTTGTGTTTATCTATTTGTGTGCGGGACACACTGCTGTGGGAAAGTAAGTTTCCCCTCAACTCTTCTTCTTTTTCTCCTCCTCTTTTGTTGTTAAATTTTGGCTTTGTTGTGGTTTTATTTGGAATTTGCTCTTAAACATGTTGGACTGGTTTTGGCAGTCGTCTCGTGTGCATTTACTGAAGTGAAACAGAGGTTTTTTGTTAATCATTTCAACAACTAGAGCTCAGAGAAAAACTCTTCAGCTGGCTGAACATGAAGCCTAACATGCATTTAAAGCAAACTTTACCAGGTATAAATAAATGCATTTTTGTGTCTTTACAGAATTTATCTCCAAGATGTTCTGCTCCAGGAGAGTCCTGCAACAGTGGTGCTTTGCTCTCTTCTTACTCTGCTCTCCAGTTCCACATTATGGGCGGCCAATTGATGCCCTGAGTAACAGAATGTAAGTCTGAGTTTTATTTTTCACACTTTTCAGCCTTTTCCATTCTCATTTCATCTGTAATCCACTGTCAAGTCTGTGCTCCCAAACCTGAACGCAGAGGCTAAAAAAGGGAAAAAGTAGACTAAACTTTCAAATGATATTTTTCCAACATCTTTTCATGTATTTCCATGCTCCCCCCTGCATGGTGTGCAAGCAGAGGCTGGAAAATGTGTTCATTTGTGAAACGTGCCGGTAGCTGTTTAGTTAGCCCTCGCCCACCTGTGTGTTTACTTAAAGCAGAGAGCGTTTCAGTGTGATAAACTCCCAGCAGCCCCGTCTGAAACCTGCTGACCCCCCTCGCTGAGGAGGGCTGATGTTTGCTGTTGTTTCTCTTTTACCTGACATTTCGAGGTTTGGGACTTTCTGAACCTTCCTCTGTCTGCTGCTGGTGTCCCTCTCTGGACAAAGACTTTGAGTCTCTGTGAAGGAGGGAAATGAATAATGCTGATGTTCAGCTCGGCCGTGGACCAAACCAAACCTGCTGCTCCTGCCGAGGTGTTTTATGCCAAGCAGAATAAATGTTCTTTCAAGTTGTGAAGCCAGAATGCTAAGCACAGTTTGGTAGGCTTTTCCTGTTGGATAGATAATATTGCTGAGAGATTTTTGGATGAAATCAGATTTAAATGAAGCAGTGGGAGGATGCTGTAAGGCTCGGATCTCCCATCAGCCCTCTGTCCTTCCTGACTGATCGAGCGAGATCACATCTGAAATACATTTTGCTGGCAGCAGTTTTAGTTTAAAGCCAGTGGATGAATGAAAAGAGAAGAGTCATTTACTGTGTCGTCCAGGTTTACGTGAATGTGTGTGGGATGTTATGCTTATGTCAGGGGAAACGCCGCTCCGGCCGCTGTGTGATATGCACTTAATAGGATTCAGGACAGGGTTAATGCCACCTGAGTGGAAAGGAAAATACAGGCGTGATGAAAACGGTGAGGTAAAAATCACACGACGATGGAAGCTGCTGACCTTTGACCCTCCTTCATCTGCGGCTGTGGCCTTGTGGATGGTTTTTATAAAGGAAGTGGATCAGTTGGATTTATTCAGGAACTCTTCTGGAGTTTCGGTTTTAACTTTAGTCTGAATTTAGCACATGATGTTAGAGAAGCTGAACTTTTATGAGCCTGTAAAGAGACTTTCGACACTGGAGCACCTTTTTTTTTAAAAAAATATACAAAACCATTTAATTTTAACTTAAAGAAAAATAAACATTTAATGCTGCGAAATGCTGCAATTTGTTTTTCATCAATTAATGTGAATTTTCCATGAATCCTTTTGTTTATAAAATCTCAAGGAATATGAGACGGTGACATGAGGAGATCTATTCAGATTGCTTATTTTCTTATTCAACTGACAATACAAAACCAAACATATCCAATTTAGCATCACATGTGGAAAAGAAAAGAAAAGGCCTGAGGTGGTGAAACATTTAACTGTCTGACCTGGAAAAGTCACTTATTGTTATTATCCTGTCCTGTTAATCAGAACATGATCTCTGTATCAGTTGATGTGTTAAAAAGCACAAGTTACAAACAGGTATCATCCTGACAGGACGAGTCTATATCTGAGGCAAACTATTGACCGAGCCAACAGGCTTCCACCCGGCAGCGCTGCCACTTTTAGGAAACACACTTCTTCTTTCATTTGTCTCCTGCAGAGAGAGACAATTAACATCAGGTAGACTGAGGCCGGGGAGCGCTGGACGGCTGCCACCTCAGGATGTATCAGGGCCATTTTCCTCCTACTTTCCTCTCTCTGGAAAGTGTTTGATGTGAGCTTTATTACAGGTAAAAACAGAGCCAGATCACTTTTCAAAGCGGCTGTGTGTGTGTTTTTTTCTCTCTTTAGGCTGCGATTTACAGGAAATATCTGTATGCATATAAACAAAAGTGGCTCTCAGGGGCTCCCTCTGTGTTTGGGAGGTGAGTTTTGTTCAGGATATTATTATTATTCATCAGGAAAACACACTTTGACGTTGGGGGAGCTGAATAAGAAATTGAAATGACATACTCCTGCTGATCAACAGGCTTCAGTTTTTCCAACAAAGTGGTCGCCTCTGTTGTAGAATCTCCCAATCATACTGTACATGTATTGAATCCCGTGGAGCTACACACCCTCCTGATAAAAGCAGGGCATCATGGGAAAGTCTGACTCATCTCCAGTCAGCTGCCGCTCTTGCCCATTGAAGGCAGTGTGTTTGTGTGCTCAGACACCTGAAGTGTTTGGCCGGCGTTGCAGTCGGCTGTTCCCAGGCTTCAAGCCGTGCCCTCTGCCTCTCTGTTTTCCTAAGAGTTAAGGCTCTGAGTAACGCGACACTGCGGCAAAGCAAAGCCCCGATCCTTCTGCTGCTCCCACTGTATGTGAAAGATAACAGGTCAGCCACTGCCTCATCCCATCTGGTGAGAATCAGACCTATTCTGTCCACTCACCTCCTCTCCTACTTTCAGGTCTTGAACCTCAGTCTGGACAGTATAATCATTTATAAAACAGTTTTGTCTGTGCATCTTCACGTTATTCATAAATTGCTAAAAAAAAAAAAAAAATTGAGTGAAGTTTGGTGACAGTTCTGCTGTGGTTTAAGTTGTTTTCTCTTGCTTTTGGTGAAAATAGCACTGGCATTTTACAAACACTGAACATAGTTCTCACCATTTTGAATTATGGACATTTTTCAACTATCTTAAAAGTTTACTTCAGTTTCTAAGAAATTGGAGAACAAATGTGTTCAAATCGAGCTGGAAATGCAGAGAAATTAGTGTAGTTGAGTGTTACTGTGCAGATGTCGCCCCCTTGTGGAAATTCACGACACATAGATGCTGTTGTATGTAGTGTTTGTTGATTGGTGACCTAAGTGTTGTGGGTGGGGCTTCTGGCGTGCTGTCACAGGGCTCCATAGCTCAGGGGTTAGAGCACTGGTCTTGTAAACCAGGGGTCGCGAGTTCAAATCTCGCTGGGGCCTGTCTTAGTTTCACTTTTCATTTGCAAAACCAAGTCGTCCACAGTCATTCTGAAGAAGCTGTAATGTGGATGTGGTAAAATGTGAAGCCTTCACCTAATAGGAACAATATGCCCCTGAATTGTTGTTCAGTTTTGCGCTATTTGGATAAAATATTCCAAACTTTACCAAAAACGTCTCTCACACTCTTCAGTTTTATTTTGCACAAAGTCACAGATTTTTTTTTTTTTTTTTTTGCTCATGAACCACAAATAATTGGCTTGCAGTGTTCATGGTGCCAGTTTTTACCCTTCAGGATCTGGCTGCCATTAATCTGTCAGCTAATATTCAAACTAATAAAACGCAAAGGACCAAAGTTTCACTGCTGCCTCGATTTTATGAAGATGTTTTTTTAATGAACAATCAAAAGGAAAACTGCTTTTCCTGTGAAAAGTGAAAGAGAAGAAACCTCAACTTGGACATGACTTCAGCTGCTGCGGTTTGATGAATCATGTTGTCGGTGATTTCACTGCATGAATTTAACAGAGATTTTTGGGGGGAATACCGACCAAACTTCAACCTTTTTTAACAAAGGGAGGAAAGAGAGCATTAGAGGAAGAGAGGAAGTCATCTCTGATGGTTCTTCTATGTCCTGAGACCAAAAAACATGAAAGACAAATAGAAAATATTGCCTTTTCCTTTTGCTGCGGATCCTCCTCAGTTGTTTGGAGTCTCTTTGCTGCTTCTTTAGTTCACACTGCCCTCATCTGGTTATTGAACAGCAGCAAATCATCTAAAAACTTTAAGTGATCTAAATAATGAGATTAAGTCTTTACTTGTATGTATTTGGTGGATAAATCATCACATACCATCCATATAGCATTCAAATAACAAGTATATTTGACTTTAACAATTATGTTACTTTTTATTTCCTATGCAACCTGAAAATGTGTAAATGTCCTCCTGAGACCAGGGAAAGATAAGGTTTTGACTTTTTTACATGAAATAATTGTCTTGACTGGAAACAGTATAATACAGACATATTTTTCTGGAATATACTTTGCAGTGGACAGCATTTTTTTTTTTTAAAGTAAAGCTGTGAAAGTTGTCCCCTTAAGAGAACAAAAATGCATTGCTGGGTCTCAAGAGAATATAATGTTTTCATGTGGCTGCAATACTGAACTACATCCTTTACTTGTGCACGTGATTATGGTCATGCATAAACTTGTTTCTTACTCCTACAGATGTTTTCCCAATTTTAATAACAACTTCTTGCAGTTCAAAGTGATGTGAAATAATCAGAAGGAATAATACTTTTTGTTTTGTTTTGTTTCTGTAGTAAGCGCTCTGTGACTCACGCCCAGCTGATGCACGACAAAGGCCGGACGCTGCAGGACTTTAAACGCCGCATGTGGCTTCAGGAGCTGCTGGACGAGGTGCACACGGCCGAGATCCGAGACCTCCCCGTGAAGACCACCAGTGGAGGCGGCAGCAGCAGCGGTGCGGGCGTCGGGCTGCCGGGGGTCGGCCTGGGCATCCACCTGAGCACCACTGGCAGCACCCTGCACTCCAAGCCCCCCGGGGGGACCAAGAACATCCTGACCTATCCGCTGGAGGAGGAGGAGGGGGGCACCAACCTGCCGCAGGAGACCAACAAGTCCCAGACGTACAAGGACGGAGGCCTGAAGGCGCCCGGCAAGAAGAAGAAGAAAGGGAGGTCCGGCAAGAGGAGGGAGGGGGAGAAGAGGAAGAGACGGGCGCGCTCCCTGGGCTGGAGGCGCGAGGACGAGCACGGGAGCGGCTTCCACCTGGAGTGGAGGTCCCTGCTCGGCCTGCAGAGGGCGCTAAAACGCTAAAACGCTGTCAGACTCTGACAAAGGTGAGAAGGGTTGAATAAAACACTTCAACACTAACTGTCAACGAGGCCTGTGTTCAGGACTGTAGCTCATGCATCACCTTTACTTATCACAAAAGATCAATCGAATATCGTCACCTTCCTACAGTTATGGTCTAAGTCATTGTTTCAGATTTCACCAAAAACTTAACCAGGCCCATGTCACACTTTTGACACTCTCTGCAGTAATCTTAGATCTTAGGGGTAGGATCACATAATCTGTCCAACTAGGACTGCAGGGGCTTTTACCAGAAGTGGCCAGCATCATGAGGAGATGATTTAGGCAAAAAAGAAATGAGGCTTGTATTCAGCACATGCATCACAGGGTATGTTATTACACAGACTTATTGAATATTCAGTCCTGATTGAGCTATTAACATATTTTATAAACATATTTTCTGTCAATTTTTGAACCAGTAAATGTTGATCAAGCTATCCCTTTAGATGGTTTTTGCCTCTTGTGCTTATGGAATTACATTTTTCACGTTATTTTGAAATAGTGAACCTTTACTCTCAGGACGGATTGTCTGTTAATGCCATCTTCCTAGATATTCCCATAAAATGTTAAAACATAACAAGTTGTGTGAACTGATGTGAATATGAGGGGACTGTATTATCCCTCCACCTCATAGATAGAAAACAGCAACAGAATACACAGCAAAGTTTCCATTAGTGACTTAATGGAAACATGGCTGATTCTCATTTTCTGTTTTCTTTTACTCTTTTCTGCAACTTTTCAAAGCTTACTTGTAATTTACCTGACACTTTATATAAACACAGTCATATTATTTCTTTATAGCAGCCTCTTGAGGTGGTACCGAACATAGAATCTAATGAAACAAGTTTTAGCAGAAGCAATTAAATCATTTTTTGTCTTGTCAAAGTATTCATTCTGTTAGTAAATCAGAATAATAAGCTTTACCATGTTACCCACTTAAAGTCCAGGTTTCCATAACAAAGGCATTAATAGACTGATTGCTCATAATGTCTGCATTTTCTTACTGTAAAATGAAAAAGGTGAATTCATCTGCTTTTGCCTTTCTGTTTGTCTTTCAGAAACCTACGGACAGTTGGAGCAGACTCCTAAATACTCATGTTACAGTCTTCTGTAATAGTGATTGTTTGGAAAGAAATTGGAAAATATTTATTGTCTGTAAATATTCTAAATATAGCAGAATAGATAGCAGAATATGATAAAAAAAACTTATTGATGCCCTGTGGGGCAACAGATTTTAATCTTTGTGAATCCTTGCTTTTTTCTTTTTTTTATTCCAATTATGTCAGATTTTTTTCTTTTTTTGCAGTAATTTATTTTGTCTGAATGGTGTATTTATTTTGTAAATGTATCGAGGTGCTGCTGACCTTCTATATTTTTGTACCATAATGCACTTTAGATATATAAATATAAATATATATACCATTAATTTGTTAATTGATTTGTTTGATTGAAATGAAGAAAAAGACGATGGTCGTCATTCTGTGTTATTTTTCAGTTCGATTCTTGACTCTTTACTTTGTCCAGTTTTTGTTTCTTTGCTGCTGTTTTTCTTGATGATTTTCAGTCCACAATGCATCCTCCACCTGCTACCTTCAGTGTTTCCTCCACGACCAGCTCTGCGTCGCGATGCCAAAATCCATATTTGTACATAAACCGAACACGTAAATGGCTTAATATTGATGTTTTTGGCACTTGCACTGAGATAAAGACCCTGTACTGAACGGATTAAATATTTGACAGTATCTGAGTCTGCTCAATCTTTGATGTCGTTTATTCTTGTTCCTGTGACAATTATTAAGCATGACAAGTTCCTCACTGTTTCTTTTTTTTTTTTAAATCACTGAAAAGAAGAAAAACAACAAACCTGACAGATACTATCCTCTACATATCACTAGATTATCAAGTTGTAATAGATAACATCTTAACAAACAGCTACCACAGGTACATCCATCACCTTTTAGCCTTTGCATCATGGTTCATGTTAAGTTATGTTTTGGAGGAACTGATAAATGTAACTGTATGATATGGTTTCTTCAGTGGTTTAATTTGGTTGTTAAAATACCTTGATAGTAGTGGTTAGTGGTTGTCAAATAAAAAGTAAAACATTAGCAGCTACTGTCTGACATATACCCAACAATATATACAGCAATAAAAGTTCTTAATAAGTATATAATTAACAGTTGTAATTAATTTAAGAGATTAGAGTTTAGGTGTTTTTATCATGACGACTGTAACTGCACAGAAACTGTCCATGATGAATCATCGATCATAAAGTACAGGTTTATGTTCACTAGGAGACATGCACTGATACACTGATATACACATGAACAAGATTCAGACATAAAGAACATGTTAGAATGTGTCTGACTCACATTAGTAGCTAAAGTCTATTCCAGTAGATTATCATAGTTGTGAAATACCAGAGAAGTAAATCATGAAAAATACATGGAGGTTGGATTGTGATTGTGAAGAACTGGGTGAAAATCTGAAGCCCTGTCCCAGGTCTGGGTAATCCACTGTAGTTAGCCTACCTCTTTTCCTGCCCTCTAACACAGCGGTTTACAAACTTTTAAACTTGTGACTCTCAAAATAACGGTTCCAGAGACTGACAATCCCCACTACCCCCATAGTGAATGAAACATTAAAAAAAAAACAACCTGCACACAGGAGTCACACACTGATAGCAGTGTTTCCTGTGGAACTGATCTCTTGTTGTGGCAGCAGTATGTCATGGGGGGGTCTGTCCTACTTATTCAATAAGTAGGCCTACTCAGTATAGAAAAAAATCCCTTCACCCGCTGATCTTCTGATTACCCCCAAAAGGTGCGGTGTCACATACAATTTTTACCCCCGTATCATTTTTTTTACTGAACCCTGCTTGTCTTACAAAAGCTTGCACTATGGAACATACAACAGGAACATGCTGTGGAAAAGTCCTTCAATTTTGAATCGTACATATACATCGTTTCCATATCATCACACTGTGAAAATGTGTTTTGTTCTCCATCATGGATGAGAAGTCAGCGGCATTCACAGTCAACACAGAGATTCATTTTTTTCCACAAATGTCAGGCAGAGGTAAAGAAGGGCTTGACAAATCTTTTCCATAGTGTAATCCTGGGCCCATGTGGTTTTTATCACATATTGATAAAACAAGTGGAGGTCAGGGGGCTTTCACCTTTGACTTGCAACATTTTTGCACAGAAATTGCACTGATTCCTTGAATCTCTTAGTTCTTTTCCAATGTTTTCTTGTACATTTGTGAGCAAATTTGTGCCCATCTTTGTTGCTGAAGGACTGTTCCTGGATGCTGCTTGTACCACATCATGATAACAAGAACCTGCTCACATCAGCTTTTTCCAACTCAGGACTAGTCCTAAGTTGTCCCGTGATGATTCACCAGGTCTGAATCAGTAATAGATGTATATTGACTTGACAAAATTGATTAAAAAAATGTCATGTCTTCATAATATATGATGAAATACAAGCCTAAATCCATCTACAAATCACTGCCTCAAGTTTTTATGTGCATTTTCCACCCTGCAAACGCAAGGGAAACATTTTTGCCTGGAAGCAGATTCTCAGCTGGGGAGTCTTTAAGTCTTTAAATTGTTCAGATGAGAGAAGAGCTTAAAAAGAAAACAAAAAAAATCCCAATGGGCTGCACTTTAAAGGAATTACTGAAAATCTTCCAGAGCTAAAATAAAACAGCATGACTAATCCTGCCCATAACAAAGAGTAAGCGACATGTAAAATTGATCACTGGCTCACGGAGAAGGAGCCTCCCTCCATTCATGTTGTGTCATAGCTCATTAACGCCGGCCTGTTTTTGGACAGGAGTTCAGTCTGCATGACATTTATCTGGAGGGACGAAAAAGGAGCCAATTACAGTGTCAGCTTCTTTTATTCCTACAGCAAAATCAGAAATCCTGCGGTCCACTCAGCTCCTGACTGTAGCAGCTGGAGTCCAGGCCCAGATTTGCAGAGACAGATGGACTATTGGGTCCATAATATCATCTGGATCGATCCTGGCATGAGTCAAAACCCTCAGCTCCCCAGGCAAACTGATCGGCTGTGAGCGTGGGAAACATCTCCACCGATCACATCAGCAAAAAGTGAAAATACCTCAACATGTCCAGATTTATCCCACACAGAACTGACTGGCTGGACTACACATTTTCTTTTTAAGGTTTAGGGTTGTAGAGCTGAGATGGAAAGTCATTAAAGATCACTGCTTTCACTCTTTCATTTCCAAAATGAAGTTCATTTTTTTTCTGTAATGATGTGACATCAGCTGAATGAATGTGGATTTGGGCTGTGAACATAAACTCTGCTAGAATTGCATGTTTCAAGGAATTTATTTGTGAATTGAAGCAATGTGTTACTCAGTACAGTTCCAATCATTCAGCAGAGCTTCACATTTGACACAAGTGTTCACACAAGTTATTTTTATTTTTTAACAAGTTCAAAAGGAATCACTGACTTTGCTCACACAGCATCTGTGTCTTCTCCCTCAGTCTATAAAACATCTTCCTACCTGTCAGCAAAGGTCGATTTCCACTCACTCCCAAAAACAATATACATGCATGACACAAAAGACAAAAAATGCTACTGAAAAAACACACAGAACTTTTGCATAAAGGCTGTGACAGTGTCTTAACTGAGGACTGAATACATTTAGGCCCAAAAATAGTTGGTTAAGATTAGGAAAAAATATGGGAATAGCATAAAATTAGACTGAGAAAAACACAAAAATCCACTAAATCCATAGTATGTTTCTCCTCACTCTGATCCTTCTTCTATTACCACATGGAAATCATTGGTTTCTGAGGTTGTGACCTCATGATACTGTATCGATGAAATAACTTGGTCTTTCTGTAAAGACTGAAGAAAGCTTTGGAAGCTCCAATTAAACTGAAACTTGGATTAGATGTCTGAACTAGAAGAACGAATTCATAAAAACGGCTATGTAAGTGCTGTCACTTTCTCTAAAATACACCTGTTCTGTGTAACATTGTAAAAAGTGAAATTTAATTTAGAACAAAGCAAAATCAGGTGTTATGATGGTGTAATGGTGAGCACTGTTATCTCACAGTGAGAGGGTCCTGGGTTTGATTCCTGGGTTTTTTGGGCAGAATTTGGATGTTCTTCCTGTGGTTCTCTGGCTCATTCCCATCATTCAAAGCCATGCACCACAATAGATTATCTGGTGAACAGTGAGGTGTTGTTCGTCTGTATATGACAGCTGTGACCCTCTTAAGGACTAAGAGGTTTGGAAAATGAATGACTAAAGTTGAATAAATATACTCAAAAGTCCACTGGCAGCAGCAACAATATAAAAATTTATTAGGTTTGTGATTCCTAAAGTGAAAATTCAGTATTTTTTTGCTAGTCCACTCTTCAATCACGTTTGCTTCATTCCACTGTGGTGTTGTACAGAAGCAAAATTACAACATCTGTGTCCAAATGTGCATGGACTGGACCACTGAATGGAAAACCAAACAAATTTGTCATGTATGCTGCTTCAACATGGTACAGAATAGAAAGTGCATATTGAAAATCAGTGAATCTACACCTGGTATATCTCACAGACACCAACGCCATCTGGTGGCTGCAGGGCATTCTCATAACTTCAAGACAGTTTGTAATAAAATAAAACATGATGGTGTAGATTGATTTTATTTCATCAACTGCTTAATATAGGTGATTAAACTGACACCAGAGCAGAACTCTGCAACATTTCTGTCATCTCTGCCA
The DNA here is from genome assembly GCA_037367295.1 of Apogon hyalosoma. Lineage (NCBI taxonomy): Eukaryota > Metazoa > Chordata > Actinopteri > Kurtiformes > Apogonidae > Apogon > Apogon hyalosoma. The sequence goes on from JAPQRP010000005.1 coordinate 14,731,970, forward strand.
AGATTACTCCTGCAGCTGATGAAAGCTACTCCTCTGATGATTTTCATCTATGTGGTGATTTGCATATTTCTCAGCAGGTCTGTTACTTTGCATTTAAGTATTTTCACCTCTACTCACTAAGTATGGAGTTGGAAACTTACATATGTATGATGTTCCATGTAGAGTAGAAATGTCATTTGCTCGAGGTGACAGGTCTAACATTTATTACTGCAGGCTTTTTTCCTAGAAAAGGAATGGCTTGTCCTGGCCTTGTCCACACAGCATATTTACTTTTCTTCATAATAGAAAATATGTGATTTAAATCTAAGAAGTACATATTCAGACATCAGATTTTTTACATCTGTTGGTACATTGATTGAAATGGTGTCCTCCTACAATGACTTAGGAATATGGACTGATGAAAACCTTTCCTTTAATATAAATATTTATAATCTAGTTAAGAAACTCAAATGAAGATCACCTTTAATTTAGAAATAAATCATGTATCACATTCTCTACAAAGAAAACACTTGTGGAAGCCACCTTTCGGTCTGTGATTGATAATGGTGATGTACTATTGATGACGTAGCCTTCTCTACTTTAAGGAGCCTTAATGCTGTTTATCATGCTTCTCTACATTTCATTTTAAATGCATAATCTCTAGCAACAGCAAAAAACACAATAAGTGAATGCTAATTACCCTCAGCTTATAAACCCTCTGGTCCATCTTAACAGCCATCCCAGAGGAGTTAGTACAGTTGAACTACATTGTATAACTAAGGAAATACCAAAAGACAAAATTCATCAAAAGCCACAAACCCACTTTCCCCCTCTCCCAAAGTGTCGTAGACCTGTCTCACAGGCTGACTGGCATCCATCTTGATTACCGTAGTGCTGGAGAAACCAAAGCTTTCTGAACCACTATATCAATATGAAACTATTGTATTGAAATGGTTCAGAGTTTCAAAGCATTTAATACAATTAAATTAGCCCTGTAGCATTACTGTCTAAGTCATAGTTTTGACCAAATTGTGATATCTGCATAAAATGAAGGGGTGTTAGGAGAGTAAAATTACGCAGATATCACAATTTGGCCAAAAACTATTACTTAGGCAATTACACTGAGGCTAACAATGCGGGGACATCTGCTGGCCAATGTTCAACATAGCATTTGAATGGAACAGTAACGGGTATGATGACAGAAAGCAGTGATGGAATGTTACGTGCAACAATAAAGATTCTATGAACATCTTGCGATTTGTTTCATTTATTTTAAAGACATTAATAACATACTTGTGTTATAGCTTGATTATGCCATTATAAATTTCTGTATGTAGCAGAGATAGGCTTTTGCATACCGTACTTCGAAAATCTTTTGCATACTTACAAATTACATAGATAGTAATACTAAGTATGTATGTATGTGTGTGTG
>JAPQRP010000005.1:14738163-14749616 GCA_037367295.1 Apogon hyalosoma
CTCCCTCTCTCTCTCTCTCTCTCTCTCTCTCGCTCTCTCTCTCTCTCTCTCTCTCTCCCTCTCTTTCTCTCTCTGTCTCTCTCTCGGGGTCCGCTTTATTTCCTGTTTCGTTTTCCTTCCAACATCACTTTACCATCCTCTGTGTGTGTGTTATGTAAGTGCAGCAGAGAGTGTGTAGGCTGTAGTCTCAGACCGTCTATCTAAAGCGATGATCTACCCAAAAAAAAAAAAAAAAAACTTCAAAAACAGGAAGTGGATCTTCACCTTGAACGCTGACACTTTCAACATTCCATAGTTGTGATAGCAGCCTCTTAACATCTGACTGGTCTGATTGGTTTAAATCAGCGTTAAACTGATTTTTTGTGTTCACAGCAGCTACAGTTCTCTGTTTTTAAGTCAGGTTGATTGTATTCATATAACCAACAAGTAGAAATCAGTGATTTACCTCAAAGGGCTTTAAAGTCTACATTCATAAACTCACAAACTTCATAAACATCTGGCCTGTTTTTACCATCAGGGTGTTGTGAAGAACACCTAACTACTAATTCTTGGATTAAATGTACATGAAATAGAAGAAACATAAACTAAAAATCCCATGTTACATTTCAGTTGAGAAACCTGAAAAAAAACTATCACAGCTTTAGGATAAATTCTGATTCCTCTGTATGACCAACCTTTTCTCCATGGCAACCATGCCAATGCTTATAGATATCGTAGTTGGAAACCCATGCTCCATTTCTCTGAAACACACTTGAAATATTTCAAACTGCAACACAAAGCAATGACTGTTGCTATTAAAAGGAAAAAAAATGAAATATTGAAATAAAATCCTGTCATCCTAATTTTTGATCTAGCAGTAAGAAAATCCCATTGATATTTTCAGTAAAAATGTAACTTTGAAATGCTATCCTTTCGAGTCATCATTTGTCTTCAGAGTCAGGACATTATTTCATTGTAAATTTAAGTTTAATTCATTTTAGCAGCTGGTAATGAAGTCTGTCCAGTGCAAAAGACCAACTGTGGCCAGTGAAGTGGTGTGAGATTGAATATATGGTTCTTAATGCAGATACAATTATATAATTTATTTAAAAAAAAAAAAAAAGGATAGAAATCAGAGTTAAGCTTAGCATTTCAGGGACAACAACACCAGTAAAATACTAATGTAAATTAATAGATTAATTTTGGATCTGGCTTCCAGTTGGAAACTTAACATCATATACCAATAACTCTCTCTTACTTTTTTATGGTTGGTAATATGTGTCAAAGTTTCAAGACTTAACTGATTGATTAAATTGCACATAAGGCTTAAATATTTTCTCTTGCATACTACTGGTAATCACTGCAAGTCTATAAATGAATAAAGGATTGTTGCAGCAGTAGATTGTCATTTTCTGCTATTTACTATATCTATGTCTAGTTTCCAATATTTTAACTGTATAGATTTAATTATAATTTATTGGAAAATACAGTCAAAGACCTTTAAAGTTACAACATCACTGCTGATATCCCTTCACCCTCATTGCACACACTTGTTTTTAAATTTTTTCCATTTATGTTTCCTTTTAAGTTCCATTCTGTATGATGTGAGAAAGGTACACTCCTTATTTGTAGCTGCAATCCATTGTTGTTTATGGTGCCATTTTAACATGAGTGAACTGTTTAGGGGTTTTAAAGAATTTTTCTAACTTTTGCTATCTTCATCCCAGTACGTTCATACAACAACAAAGACTTTTGGAAATGCTGCTGACCCTAGTTCATAAACTCCAGGGTTGTGTTGTATAGTGGATGGACCAAAAAATGGAATGTTTTTAAAACAATGATGCACTCAATTGTATTTCAAAATGCTTTTTTATAATGAAAACATTTTCATTTGGATGATGACATAATAAGCAGAACTGAACTGTGGATTTGGTTTAATTGAATCTCCACATCATCAGAATATTTACTCTATTCAATGCTCAAAGATGCAAAAAAAAAAAAAGGCTTTTAAGATTTCGTTTCATATTTCAACATGGGGAGAGGAGAACTGAACAGCTTTGCCTCATTTTTTAGGTTCCCAGTGATGTGAGAAACTTGACAAAATAAAGTGTGTGTGTGGGTGTGTGTGTGTGTGTGTGTGTGTGTGTGTGCGCGTGTGCGTGTGTGCGTGTGTGTGTGTGTGCGTGTGTGTGTCAGAGAGAGAATATAGTGTGTATTATCAGTTCCTGCCATTGGTTACCATGGTAATGGCCAAGGGAGCCACATTACCAGGACACACACAGACACACACACATACTACGTCCATCCATCCTTTTCACACTAAACAATGAAATGCATCTTGGGTGATCTGACCACAACTGGATGGCATCAAATCATCTGTGAAATAGCAGGAACATTCAACAGTTGTAACATACAATTAAAGCTGAAAGTGTAATGTGGACAGAGACACATGATGAATGCAAATGCAGTCAAATGCTTTCTCAACCTCTCTGCATGCTAAAAACTGCTTGAATGAAATTATTGTCAGTTAACAGGAAAAGTCCCGAATTCAAAAATTTACTTACTGGTCCAATTAGACTTCATTTATATCTGCTATTAACATGCAAGGTCACTCAGAATGTTTTATGTTAATATAAAATGCAAATCAGTTTAAGTGTTAAATGTTCATTGAAAGTATGGATATTTTATGACATTATTGATCTGACCACTGACAGTATAGAAACTATGCCAGTCTGCACATGATGAGCAAAGGAACAACTTAAGAAAATTTAGTACAAACGTTCACTTGGACCTGACTTGGACCTGGGTAAACTTTTGGTGGTGAAAGGTGACTCACACATGTGCCGGCCCTAACTCAGTAATTCATAAATCAATTAAGACTCAGCTTCATATAAATTATATCAGGATCAAATGGCGACCATAAGGTCAAAGGTCAAGTTCATTATTACTTTTCTGGCCTTCATTTCTCATCACAACTCAGGAATAGAAGGGAAGACTGTGACCATAAATCCCATATGGGCACATACCGAATTGGTGACAATACTCTTAGTCTGCTGTATGAATCTGGAGCTCCACATTGAAGAAGCATTCAAAAATAGAACATATCACCCCTCAATCATCTTATCTAAACTATCTTTTCTATTTACTCATTTACATTTTTAAAATATATAATCTCTAAAGTCAGTTGTTTAAGTTACACAATGATTGAGGAATTTGATGTGAATAACAGCAGATTAAAACATTAAGTAACAATGTTATTTTGATTTCCAGAACTAGAAGATGTTGTCATCCAAAATCCTCATTTTCTACCATCCATTGTCCCCTGTACATCCCAGTTTTCCATCACATTGTTCACTGAGGTTTAACTGGTGTGTTTGCTCCAGTATCTGGAGAGTGCAGTTTGGTTTAGATCATCATGCCAGTGTCCATTTATTCCTGTTGAATTACTGCATTTGAAAATTGACACAAAAATTCCCAAAGCATAAACTTCAACTGTTGCTCTTTGCGCTTGTTAATTGTTGTCTGCACTATGGTGCCACCAAATATTTATCTTGATCATTATTCACATACAGTAACAGCAGAGGACAGAGGTACATTTATTTGCATTTACCTTTTCTAATTTTATAAATTTAGCAAAAATTATGCCTGAAGGAATCAAGATTTGAAAAGGAATCATTTGTGTGGTTTTTACCCTCAGCCACACTGGCTGCATGGTATTATCATCAGTTGGTCGTCCGTCTGTCTGTCTGTCTGTCTGTCCATTTATCCAAAAACTTTGGCCTGCACTGATAAATCCGGCCACTGGGGGCAGTAGTGCACCTGATAAGTCAGGCCAAGGGTTTTTCAAGTGTGCACACATTATGTTATAGTCTTGTTATTCATCTTTAAAATAGAAACTTATTACTGCCATCATGCAAACTGTAGTAGATGTCAACATCGACTACATATGACTTATTGTGATAAACACTATGTACTGTTTTAATTATATAATAAAGCACAACTCACCCCTAAACCAAGTTTATGACTTACTGTAGAAGTTGTTTTTCCACCTCTGTCCATAGCCAACAGTAAAGTCTGATTACAAACTCAATCAAAGCACAGTTTTGAATGGAAGCTTTAACTGGAGCTTCAAACAATACGGATTAATCCACAGTCGAGAAATGTGGCCTGTACAGCATCAACCACACACACTACGTGTGTGTGCGTGTGTGTGTGTGTTTATATCTCTGTCTTCATTGTGTTTTTGTTATCAGTGTCGTCCAGCTTCTCAGCTTTTCCTGCCAAACATCCGTTTCCTTGGCAACCAAGACGGGAAACAGGAAGTGTGAGTCACAGGAAGTAGTTCTAATCATTGTCAAGTTTTTTTTTTTCTTCGTTACAACATGTCCTCCCACTGTCTGCGTTACTATGGAAACATCTTTGTTCCACAGACCCACACACACCAGCTGGCTAGCATGCTGTTAGCTATTAGCAGGCTACCATCTGGCTACCAGTATGCTACTGCTGACTAGCAGTGAAATAATAGGCTACCAAAGGTCACCAGCTGGTTATTAACACATCACAATATGCTTCTGTTCACCAGTAAACTAACACTATTTTGTTCATGCTAAGAGTTAAAAGTTTTAACATGACAGCAGATAACAGCTGTCCATTAAACAGGTTACTAGAGATACATTAGCTGCCAGTAATAATAGGTCACTCACCCCAACATGTTACTAACTGCCACGTGGTGGTAGTATCCAGTTCATCATATCAAAGAGCAAAGAAACAAGTCTTAACCTCAGAAAAAAGGGAGTTAATGCACATCTTTAGGAGGGGGCTGCAGATATGACATTCGGAAGAGTTTCAGCTTTGCAAACTACATTGAGATACATCTTGTTGGAAAACAAACTTGAGTGTGGTCACAAATAGCAGATCTGAAAGAAAAAAAAAATCATCTGAAATGTTAACAATAACGATCCATGCAAAAACTGTATTCCTTAACTTTAAAGGAATGTCAAGGAAGTGTGTTGTCAGTGCACAGGAAAGCTTTGTTGCTAACAAGAAGGCACATAAAAAGCAGACTGAAGGTTGTCCATGATGACTGAAACCCAGGGAAGAGTTCTGGTAGTCTGTCCTTTGGGTTGGCGCTGACAGATGTTTGGCAAAGGCTGGCGGTAAAAACACTTGCAGTTGCCACACTTAAACATTGATATCATAGTACATCCACAGGAAGGGCTATTAAGATCTAATCACTTCATCTTTGGGTCACAGTGCATGTTTGTGCCAAATGTGAAAATAAAACAAAATAAAACAAAATATAATACCATGGAGACTACTATCAATGGCCTAAATATGTAAATAAATTCATGAAACTTAGTTTATCATGTCTATCATATGTTGGTTACAAGTAGTGTTATGCATCTTACCAGTAGAAAAAGAAGTACTGTGTGTTTAAATGTTCCCAACTCCACTTTTGTTTGCTCACCAGTTGCAAAAATATCTTGCAAGAAGTTCATGTTTCAGAATACATTTTTTACCTGTATATATACAGTGAGAAAAAAAAGGATAATGGTTAATACACATTTGGTCTGACACTCACAGCTGATCAAAAACAGTCATGTGAAAATGACTGCCTTCAACCATGACACTAAAACAAAGAGTGGATAATAGGTCCGAATGTGCAAGTCTACTGATGCTACCACCGATGTGCATTACTGTTGTGAATGAGTGTAGGATCATAGGAGTGACTGATTAAGATTTACCCAAAGCCCAGAGTAATTCCCAGTCTTCAACATATTCACCATTTTTGTGCTCAGAATAGAAACAGAAACAGTAGTCAAGATGTAAAATTTTACATAATACCATATTTATGTTGTACGTTTTAGATGGGTATGTCGTAGCTTCCGTTACCATGCGAACTGATTCCTACAACAGCTTCATAGTGAAGTTGTGTAACTGACTGAACCTGCAATGGCCTCTGCAAAATATAACTGTTTGACCCATTTCTGTTTTAAACTGCAAGACGGCATGAATTGTCGTCTCTGCACCCAATCCTCTCCTGACGTTTTTTTGGCTCTCCCTGCTCCCTCTTTTCCTTCCCTTTCTTCATATCCTGGCCTCCCGTTACTCTACCTCCCACCCACCTCCTCCCTATCTTCCTCTCGCTCTTCCTCCCTCTCTTCCTCTTTTTCTACAGGATGGGCAGGGCAGCTCCCACAATTCAATCTGAAACTCTAAGACCTCTCACCCGGCTGCCAGTTTAGTATTCAACAACTACAGTTATACTACAAAAACTACATCGGCAACAGAGACGGTCACTACTCCAGACAAAACTACTCCACCTCAGGATTACAACAATCCAAAAATACTTCCTCTGAAAGCTCCTCACCTGAGGTCGATCCAGTCCAAACCTGTCTGAGACACAAGAACCTGGCATTTTAGCCTGGAACCAGGCCCAATTCAGTACCAGACCAGAAAGCCGGAGAGACTCCACGGAAAATCAGAAGAGATCAGTCGAACCAATAAGGCCATCGGAAAAGTTTGATGGGACTGCTGACGATAGGTAAGTGCCAAGTTCATGGGAAATATTGGGTTTTCCCACTGCAGAACATTCTTGACAAGCTGGTTTGTCGCTCGTCAAGAATAGTTGTTTGTTTTTAGTAAACCTTAGATGTTTGAGTTCCCATTGAATCAGTATTTCAACCTGCTTGACATGAAGTTGATAAATGGTCAAAAAGTTGGTTTGAAACATTCTGGTTTCAGAAATTAATAGATTATATTTTCATAACCATTTTGCCATGAGCTGAATCTGTAGATTGTTGCAGTTCAGTGGTCAGTAACCTTACACTTTGTCAGACCTGAGGCTAAATAGTTAAGAATTAGTTTTTAACTAGTTCATCAGGATCCAGTTGGTGTGAAAACTGTTTTCACTCACAAACACGTCTGGATCCCTTCGGGTTTAGAATATAATAAAAATATTCCCGTAAGCTCATCTATCTTTACGCTCAATGGCTAATTAAGGACGAGGGCTGGATGCTCCATTCTTCACTCAGACATTTACTGTGTTCCAGGATATTTATATCCTTTTATATTTCAGTCTTTCAGCAGCGGGCTGACATAAACTCCACAACAACAAACCTTGATGGTTAAATTCTTTAACAAAGTGTATTAGCTTTTCTGCTTCCACTAAGTAGCTGCTACATTCTGTCGACACTGGTCACGTAATGAAAGCATTACATCAGCAGAGGCCACACCAGATGTTGAAAAATGTGGTCCATGCATTTAGAATTCACTGAGGATGAGTCTGGCCTTGAAATTTTAACAATCATTAGAATAAATGTGCTCATCTCAAACAAGCTGGGTGCTTGACCCTAAAGTAACACAATAAATGAAAAGCATTGAAAAGCACAGTAATTTTTGGATATTTCATACACCTCACAATTTACACTCAAATTTGATTCATCAGTGACAAATAACATGAATCTTTATTGATTCCACAATGGTGAAATTCACTGGTTAAGGCAGCAACAGGATACAGTGCCAAGACGTAGAGTTACCTGATAAAGAAGCGTGTTGTCCAATATAGGACTGATTCTGATGCTTTCTATTGAAGATGATGGAAGCAGGTTGATGTTTTTTCAACCACACCACACCTATAAGGGAAACAATTTATCATGGATAGAATGATCTGCAAAGCTTGTGATTTTGTGTTCACAAACAATTTCCAACCATTTAGAAAACAAGTCTGGATTACTAACATGTACTACTCCTAATTTTTATCATTCAATAATGATTTTTCCTGAAAGATTTTTTTTTTACAGTAACCAGAAGAGTTACTGTAAAAAACAAAAATATAGACAAATTCATGATGTTTTTAGGTTTTTTGGTTTTTTTTCTGCAGACTTGTGATACAGACAAGGTTGCTGAAAACACTGGTAACTGATAGGACATGTTTTTGAATGGAATTTCATGAAAATCATAATTTTTGGGCTTAGTTTTGTATTCACAAATTTCCCCCCCCCCCTAAATGTAAGTCCATTTTTGGATATTAGTCGTTCTGGTGGTTGCAGGTAGAAGGTGCAAAGTAAAATTGGAGTTTGATGACGGTGATATAGCTTTTTCCACTGAGTGTTTGACTGGATACTCCTGGTTTCTTCTCATGTTGTGGTCATACATGTTTTTTTTTTTAGATGTTCTGAACATCTTAAATATTTTTATTATATTTTAAACATCAGAAGGGTTTCACACAGCAGCAGCACAAATGTCAAAAAAGATTAGAGTAAACATGTCCAATTGTTCTACAGGTTTTCACACACAAGTAAGATTTTTAGCACACAGATTTCACACAAATAAAGATAAAGATGTCTTCCTTTCAAGCAAAAAAATGTGTCAATAAAACGTCAAGATCCACAAAAGTTTAGTTAGACTTCCCCTTTTTCATTCAGTGCTTTTATTTTCAGTCATCCTGCTTGGGAGAGCTTTTCTTTCTGTCACTTTTTGTGCACAAATCACAGGATTCAGGATGTGGAGCTGATTTTCCTTTTTAACAACAGACAGACAGTGTGATTATTGTCAGCTGGTAACAGGCGCTCTTCTCACTATCAAGGAACATCAAGTCTTTCTGAATTATGCAACAACGCTCAGGCTGAATACTGTAGCTCTTTCCTGGTGGAAAAACTAAGGAGTTAAATGTATTTGTGGTTAAAATATTTTTTCTCAATTTGTAATGTTAAGAAGTCAGTTTAACTAATGACTTTTGAGTGAATTATTGAACTACCTTCACTTTTCATTTTAGTTTCTGTTGAAATTTTTTGACAACTTTTAAATTTGGGGTTTGTGATTAAGGGTTGAGTAAAAAAAAAAAGAGAGAGAGAAAGAGATTAATGACTGTCTTTTTTTACAGTTTTCCAACATTTTAATCAAAGAGAAGATTAACTGATTAATCTACATAATCACCATTTTAATTTTCATCAACCCTAGTTTTTGCAAATATGGAAAAATGATGAACAGCTTGTCTCTAGCAGTTTCAATCAGTCTCTTTTAGAGACATGTGGGCGTATGTCTTTTGGCTTTTTAGAAACCAAAGCATTTTCATATTCAATCTTATTTCCAGTCGAAATAAGACGGACATGTTGTACAGGATTTGGGAGGACAGGAGCTCTGCTAAGGACAAAAACGGGAAAAGATCAAAATACTGAGCCTGAGTTATTTAAGGATGAAACCTCCCTCCCAACAAGAATTTCACCTTTGGGCAAAGCAAAACAATGATCTCAAGAGTCCGATCAGTGCTGGCATCAAACAGGATGCTGGGTTTCCTGATTTGATCACCTGAAGATAGACCTGAGGAGACGTTACATAACAGAACACTATGCAGAGAAAACAACTGCTGATAACAACACAAATGCTGCTCTGCTTCTCCTCCCACTGAGACTTAACTGAAGGGCCCATTCACATTTACAACATCAAGCAATAAGATTACAAGAGAAGAGGCTTTTTCCTGACAAAATGTGGTGTGATTACTAAGAGCAGACATGTTTTGCTCAGCGAGGTGTGAAATTGGGATTTGCAGAAAGAGTCTGAAATGACAGAAAATTAAATCCAAAAAGAATAGGAAAGAAATGGGAAGAATTGATTGAATCGAAAGGGAATAATAAAACTGAAAATGAAAAAAAAAAAACAAAAAACTGTGAGCTAATTTCTAAAAGCAGATGCATCTTTATGTAGGTGTGGGCCTGTCTTTATAAAACATCTCAGAGCATGAAATCAGTCATAACAGGCCGGAAATGTAGTATTATAACTTTCTGGTCATAACCTTGTCAGTGATAGAGTTAAATGTGTTTCCATGACAACAATAGTCAATGACTAGAATAAAGCTGATTATTTGCACAAGTTGAGGCTGTATTCCCTAAAAGAAGCCAAAATATTAAATTGTTTCCTGGTGATTGGTCAGTGTTTAGGTCATAAGCTCCACCCTCAATGTTAGCCACCAGGACAAGGACCCAAAGGTGATTTCTGTCTTTTCAGGTAGATCATCAGGGCAATTTATACTGAAGTTACCATCATTTTGGTGACATATTTTTTTGCATGATTTGACGACATAAGAGTGATTGACAGCGATAATGACCAAACTGCCAGACTTTGGTTGTACAATGTCTCACAGAAGTACAAAAAAAGCTCCTGTCATTTTTTTGTTTTTTTTTTCATCATAGGAGGATGTCACATCACTGATTTTCATCTTTTTATTGTGTGGTCTTAGTGTTGGCTGTCACATTATGGTGTCCTTTGACAGACAGGGTAGGTTTTCTTTTCTCTTATTTAACTATTCTATGCTGTAAACCTCATATATTTTTTTTTTAATGTAGAGTTTATTTCTTTAGGGACAGTATATAGGATAGATTACTGCCACAGAACAAAGCATTTATAACATGGGCTACTAAGCAATACTAATCCTTAGGTGGTGTTTTAAAGTACATAAAAGAAAACAACACAAAGACTGTACAAAATACGTACTCAATTACAATAATACACAATACAAATGAACCACAGTAAAATACAGTAGAACAAGAAAGATTAAGAAGTGACTTCTTCATGGCAATTTGACTGTTCCCTCTGTTTCAAATCCAGTCTAAAATGATTCCAGTCAGGATCCTGTTAGTGTTCTGAAGGCAAAGAGATCCACATTTTATTTCCATGAACAGAGAAAGCACTTAATCTAAATAAGAATTTATATAAAGGCTCTTCACAGTCCCCAGAGTCAAAGAGGAACCACGCACATTCTTCTGTTGTGTTTTCAGGTTCACACACCTGGATATCAAATTTTCTGTTGCATTCAAAGCATTTACATGTGGCGCTGTTTTTTTTTTTTTTTTGTTTAGTTTTTTTGGGGGGCGGTCTTAATGATCTTGATAATCTTGACTGATTATTTTCAAACAAGAACAATTCACTGGAGATGGAATTTTTGGAAATGTTTTTGATTGATTAAAAGATAACCAGTCATGCTGTTACCCTATGATGAACCGGCACCACGTTTAGGGTGTACCCTACCTGGGAGTCAGGATAGGCTTCACACCCCTGGGAGCCTCTGGAGTATTAAGAATTTCAGAAAATGAATGAATGAAGTGATGCTGTTCCAACTCCTAGGACAATGTACAGATATATTTATTTAATTTCACCTCTATTCAGCACAAACTTGAAAAAATTAAGTTTCATTTACATCACACACAGCATTGTTCAAAGTTAAAACAAAAATGACATGTTTCCAGTGGTGTACCATAGCCCAACTATTTCATTTGCTCAAAATTCTGTTTTTAAAGTTTTATATGGAAGAGCTGTGCTCATAAACTGTGAAGTCTGAAGCTTGGTGAGGTCTGTTTGGGAGTCAGGTGTTTATTGATTCTAGCTAATGACTTTTTCTTTTATCTATCTATCTATCTATCTATCTATCTATCTATCTATCTATCTATCTGTCTGTCTGTCTGTCTGTCTGTCTGTCT
>JAPQRP010000005.1:14765661-14788974 GCA_037367295.1 Apogon hyalosoma
GACTAAAATATTTCTTCCTCTTCTCATGAAATGACTGTGATGTGATTTATTCTTGATTGATAAAATATAACTGGGACTCAGCATGTAATCATTGCACCTGGTCAAAGGTGACTACTGATGTGTATGAAATTTAAACACATGTATTTTTATGCTATAAATAGAAATCTTTACATTATTCCTTACTTTTGATATTACTATCCCAATGTAATAATGCAACATTCCCTGTCATGGGACAAAGACAAGATTATCTTACGTAATCTTATCTTATTCGCTTTTCTCTATATTTTATTTCTTATTCTCGGACTCAGTTATTTGTTTTTATTCAACTGCATTTCTTACTGAATACAGCACTTTGTATCCTTGGTGCAGAAAAGTACTATATAAATGCATTGCTTACTTTAAATGCAAGCTTCAGCTGTTATCTTTGGAACACAATGGCCTATTACTATTTAAGATTTGTTCCAGGTTTCAGAAGTCATATTGTTTGTCTGCTGTATGCTTGTATCTGCACACACAACTGGAAACACAGTGCACACTGGTAGAATTATGGCATGCTAACATCCTAGCAACAGAGCTTTGGGAATACTTACTGAAACAGCTGTTACTGCCTGAATAAAATAACAACATTAGGACAAGTTGCTGATGAAATAATCTTTAATTATTATTTGTACTGCACTTGTTTCACAGCTCTGCATGTGTGTGTGTGTGTTTCAGCCACATGCCTCTGAGTCCGGCTGCTGACACCAAACATGATCGCCCAAGGCAACAGGCGGTTACTAACGGCAACCCGACAGGCTCTGCTGTTGCCAGGGACGACGATGGGGAAGACACGCCCCCTGGAAACAGCATTGTCGTCCGCATTGGCATCCCGGACCTGCAGCAGACGGTAACACACACATACATACACACATCCATCCCAGATCATACAGACGCAAACAGTGACACATTTTTGTTCTCCAGGTTCTGTGTTTCATTCAATATAAAACACAATAATGGATGCTAATGGTGCTGTTGGATGGTGGATAACTTCACCCCCGCTCAGAGCTTAATTGCACCCACTGTAAAGTGTGCAAGTGGCTGAGAGGGGGATGTGGATCTGTGAGAGACCAGTTATTCAGTGACTTAGGTTTTATGTTTTTTTTATTTTTTGAAACCAGATTTGGGGAAAAAAAAACACATTTAAGCCACCTGAAAAATAATCAATATGCTGTATTTCCAACAGATAACTGAAGCCCTGGAGTGCTCATTATAGCTAGAACACTCTATTTTTTAAAAAGGCAACAGCAATTTACCTCTGTGGTAATGCTGTCTTGATCATTTATGCTTATTAATTTGTGGATTTGGTGTTTTAATCCATTAAACAAACAGACTCAGGCTGCAATTCTGCAAGATACAATTAGTTTGGATTGTTCTTCTTGAAGAGGTAACAATTAAATCAACAACACTGCAGACTCAACAAGAACACATTCAACAAATTCTCAAGATATCCATGTTGTAAACACTGCATAGTTGAAAGGGAGCAGGGGAAGTACTGCCCAACGCCTTTTGTCTAATCCTAAATGACAAAATAACTGTTTCTGTCATTATTCTAGACAGAATGTGCCACATTTTAGGTCATACATTCACTCTAAAATGTGGTACACTGTCTATTGGAGTCCTGAACAGTTTTCAGAAATGGAGCCATTACAAAAATATCTTGTTGCAGTCAAGTCGGACATTTTTGCCCCCAAGCAAATTATGTTATGACAAAGAATATGTATAATGTCAGCTACTACCGATGGCTAGTGAATACAATGATACCATATGTAATGTCATGAACTTTATAGGTGAGTAGAAAAAAAAATTGACAGTGACATACTGCTGTGTTGTTTTAAAAGCTAAACCTGCAGGAGCTGAAATAGGGGAGGGAAGGAAAATGCGAAAATCCACACCTTCCTTCTGCAGTTCTCTCTTCTCTGTCCAAAGTAAAATATTAAATATGAAGACAGACGATGCGACACTGTATTGTGTGGCTGTGGGAAAGTGAAGACAAGATACCCTGGTACTCTGAACTGCCATCTGGCTTCTCTGACACATGATGGAGTAGAGCGGAACTGTGGAGTCTGGTGGAATTCAATTCAGTTGAGTTCAGTTTTTACCCTTGGCCACACTGGCCACAGGGTATTGTCATCAGTTGGCTGTCTGTCCGTCCATCCGTCCAAAAACTTTGCCATGCACTGATAAGTCAGGCCACTGGGGGCAGTAGTGTGCCTGATTAGTCAGACCGAGGGTTTTCAAGTGCACACACGTTATGTTTTTTATATAGTGTCAGTCACAGTCTTAACAGAACCTTATTAGTGATCATTAGCTGTGAATCAAAAATGCATAAGTGTAATTTCTTCTTGAATTTGATTTACAATATGTTGAATTGAGTTTCTCTTCTTCTGGATTAAGTCTTGATACTACTGTTACAGTAACTATTGGAGTAGAATTGAATATAGCTAAAATACAATGCATTGTTTGATAGTTTTGTTCTTGAGGAGGTCATAATGTTACATTTTGTATCACTGTAATCCTTATTCATCAGTACATTTCTGTTCAAGTGATATGATGTAAAATATGTAACTTGGTGATAGTGGAAGACAAATGGCTGCCATGACTGCTATAAGGTATTTTTATGATGACTCCATCTTCGAAAATGTCCGGCTTTTTTAACATCTAATCCACTAGGGAGGCTTTGGAAGAAAGTGATGCTAACTGTTACTGTACTGATAACATTTAATTTCTATAAATTTCAGGACAGAGAAGATAAGTGACTGAATCTGTATCAACACTGTGGTCACATGATTCAGGATCATTTAATAGAAATGTAGAATAAACTGTGTGGGAAATATAGGCCTGTAACAACATAATTGGACACATATAAGTACATAAGTCAAAAAGCATCTTTAATATTTAGTGGAAAATCATTCAATTCACAGACACCAGACATCCCCACGAGAGCCGACTTGACAGTGATAACCGGTGGTTCTGGCCATATGTTTAGGGCTGTTTTCCTGCTGAGTTAAATGTTCCATAGTGCATTTGGACTCTGGATACCACTGCACGTTTCCTGTGCTTCTGTTGAAGAACCAATTAATACAAGTAATTTCCCAATCTGGATTTTTTTGCTTTCGAGCCGATCCAATTTTTTTTAGGATTAGTTTTGCCGATACCAATCCGATACTGACTTTTTACAATGAAATTCTGATTTAAATTTGGAGTCATTATTTATAGGTCATTATGCTATTATTTTACTTTAGATCACAACTGGGCTGAATGTGGAACCTGAACTAAAACAAATATGGCACCTTTGACTCTTAATTACTTTAGTATAATTTTTCCACTTTCCAAATTCAGAGTGTGGGCCAAATTAAAACCTTTGGGAGGCCGGTTTTGGCCCACAGGTCGTATGTTTGCCTCTGCTGTAGCATGTCTATGGACAGGTCCGTCCAGGTATCATATGGGGGTGCGTTCCATGCTGTATGTTAGTGAGGCGTGGATCAGCAGGTTACTTGCCTGTCAGTTTGGGGCGGGTCAAAAGAATGTCAGTTTTTTTGTGGGGCGGGTCAAATAATTCCACAAAAGCCCTGTGGGTTGAAAAAGCCTGACTTGCGCATCACTACCGGACCATAAAGTGGAAGTGAAACTTTAGATGCTTTACTAGTTCCTCTAAGCCTCCCGCTGTATGCAGCTAATTTTCCTTTTCCCTACCTTCGAAACTTTAATTTGAGGGAGCAGGACGTTTGCCCCCCCCCACCCCCAAGAACCGACCTCCTGACTAAATCCAATCTGTACGGTGGCCGACAAGGACTAAACACATTGCACTCAAGTCTAAACAAGGTGCAAAAAGAGGAACATGGTGCAAATGAAAAAATGCACCACAAGAAACAAAAACACATGCATAATCATCAAATGCTTTGCAAATAGAGGAACGATGCAAAGCACAAAACGATTCAAACCAAGAAAACATCTGTAAATGAAAAACGCTGCTTAACCAGTCAGTACAACGGAAGTGCTCCAAACCTGTAGGGAGCGCTGTCAGCAGAACAGCTCAATGCAGAGACACACGGGATGGAGAGAGAAATGGAGAACTGACTGAAAGTGTTTCAAACTACAGTGGGAACAAATTGAAGTTATGTCGTAGCGCGGTAATGTGACTTATTTGATTATATTTGACACTAGACTGTTGTCTATAAATGCTGGCTGGCTGCAGGTTTGGAGCACTTCCGTTGTAGTGACTGGTTATGCAGCATTTTTTTTTCTGCAGATGTTTTCTTGGTTTGCATCATTTCTCTATTTGCAGAGCATTTGATGATTATGCATGTGTTTTTCTTTCTTGTGGTGCATTTTTTCATTTGCACCACGTTCCTCTTTTTGCACCTCATTTACACTTGTGTTTGAGTTTGTGAATTTGCATCGTTTCTGTACTTGCAGCTGTTTTCTCTTCACTGAGACGCATTGGGCCATTGCAATGTGTTTGGCCTTGTCAGCCACCATAGATCCGATCTTCTAAAAAAATGCCAGATTGGTAGCTGATACCGATCTTTAGATAGGATCAGGACATCCCTAATTAATAGCTTTAGCAGCTGTTAATAACAAAAGCATTGTGTTTTATTGCTGATTTGTTGTGCTTTGGGTGGTGTCCGTAACCTGGCCTTTGTGCTTTTTGATGTTTTTAACTTGTGCTGAATCCCCTGAGGTTTTGTCAGTGAGTTTTTTTTGTCTTGGTTGTTAATTAGGAACAGCTATGTTCTGCAGAGCTTACAGGCATACAGGCTTTTTTCAGAATAGACTGTCATGGTGGGCAAGGTGGACGGTAATTAGCTGAGATTTATAGAAAATTCAGCTGTACTTAAAGTGTGCTTTAAGTAGTATGTGACAGTTCTCACAGTTCTTACATAATCACCTTATGAAAACTATATAATGTAACCACAGTTATTTTATAGACAGTAACTGTTATCTCTATTCACCTGTATCAAAACAGCTGGAGGAAACAAAACAAAACAAAAAAATCACACTTTAAAGGTATTTCTATGTTGTTTTCTGCTGTTTGAGATTCAGCTGCTGGTCTTTAAATTACTGTTAAGGCCTTGACTGCTGCTCATGCCTCATTGTCAGTAATGTCTACTGTACGTTTTACTAGCAGGTTTTTCATATTTAAAGCTAAAATAAATAAAATAAAAACACTAAGAAAAATATTATCCCTCTCAGTAATTACTTATGACTCACTAGAGGTGTGCGGTGATGCATTTTCAGAGAGAAACCTTCTGCCTATATTTTCTATTTTCCTCTTGCGTTGCTGTGTTCGGGACGTTTTTGGCTGTGGATCAATGTGTGTTCTCAGCCAATCACAGCACTGCGTAGGGTGTGTGGGCGGGAACATATTCTAGTTACATCACTGCTTCCTGTCTCTGTTCCTCTCTTGGTTAGTTGTAGGTGTGTGTGTCTGCGAGACAATGTGCAGGGTTGACTTACACACAAACATACACATACCTCTGTGTCCTCAACAGAGAAGATGAATCATGGGTCTTGGCTTTATTCATTTAAGTGAAAAAATACTATAGTTTTTGGAGTTTGTTCCACTGACAGATATTCCACTGTGTAAACTCCACCATCTTCAAACACCTTGTGGAAAAGGTCAGATTTTCAATATTTACCCATATCTATAAGTCTGTTGATATTCTCTTTCATGGCTTTTAAGAACAGGCATGTTTCTCCTTTAAACTAGAAATGAGGACTTAACTCTGAAGCGTCTGTCTCTACCACAGAGGGGCTTTATCACCAGGTGTCATGTGTCATGTGCAACCTGCAGTAAAATGTGCAGATCCAGTGCATTTTCTGAATCTGCTGCATTCATGTCCTCACTTACACCTCCATTCACATAAAGGCCTCATTCACAATATCCCAATGAAATACACTGTTTACATGACACCTGTTAAATCCAAAATATGGTCATATTTGCAATAATAGTGGATTATTAGTGTGTAGTAAACATACTCAATGCTGTGTGAAGGTGTTACCAAAGGTATTTGTGCTTTAGAGCTTAAAACAATTAGGCAATAATGTTTCATTTCTCTGTTTTATTGTTTTTTCCTCATTAAGTTAACTTGTCATTATATTGTCATTATAATTAGTTTCTTATTTCAGTAATAGGCTTTTTATGTATGAGTTTTTTTATGTCAAGTCTACCCTTTGCAGTTTCTGTTCACAGAGCATAAAAGCTTAATATTTGAATGTATATGTTCCAGTGTTTAATGCCAGTAAATGGATGCTATTCATTCATTTAGGACTAACCCTACTGTATGTTAATAAATTGTAAACTATTGTTAACAGCCCTATGGTTCTGTGAAGCTTAAGGATGACAAGGGACAGTCTGTGATCTCTTATACAAGTTAAACAAGACTAGGCATTCAAAGTAGGTTCATTATCTGATTTATATTTAGGCAGTCTCACTGAAAAACAAATAAGCAGCAAAGGTGGAATTTCCTGTTTCCTACTTAAATCAAAGACCATTAACACTACTGACCATAATGACCTGGATCTATTTTTGTGGTAACTTCCAGGTGAATTTGTCTCTACATTTAACCTTTCCTAAGTGATTATCAGTATTTATCATAACATTATCCTCTGCATTTTGCATTGAAAATCAGGTATTTTCCTGTATTTACTGATCATGTAGGCCTAGATGTTCATTAAAGCTCTGGGTAAATGTTCTAAAATCAAAATGGAGAAAATGTAAGATGAAACTGCCATAGGCAGTGCATTTGCCAGAGGCCTTTGAAAGAGAACTGTGGTTGATATTTTCACACTATAATTTGATTATAGTCATTTTTCTGCAAAACTGAGGGAGTTATGGTCAAAAATTGGGTATTTTGAAAATCATGACCTTGAGTTTTACCTTTCAAGGTCATTATAGGTCAGTAAAATTGGTATCAAATGAAAGACTATATCTGACTTCCTGTAAGTTGATAATACAGTGTTAGTTTAGATATCCCTTGCAAAAGAGATTTCTGATCTCAATGGGACTTCCGGGTCAAATAAAAGTAAAATTTAAAAAGAAACGAATAAAATAGTCAATGTCCGTCTTAATTTTCAAGATAGAAGCTGTTTTGTGAATATGCAAATTAGTTGCTTGGCCCCTGGTCACTTTAGAAAACAAAATTTATTTATACACGCATGATAAATGAGGTAGGTAATGGATAATGAATTGAATTTCAAGTAATTTGGCGTTAGTTTGAAATCGCTACAGTGAACAGAAGGGAAGTTATTAACAATAAACAAATTTTACATGTTACCATAGCATCCTGAAGTCACACAACCTAGGGTTGTGAAATTTGACCCATGAGAAGGGACTTGCACAGAGATGTTACTTGTTAAATTTTGGTATGACTGCATGAATATTGATGATATTACAGCCATTTGAAATTTCAGAAAACTGAGTTTACTGACCCCTGATATTTACCCCAGGGCACTAACGAGGGCATTACCCTTATAACATCATGATGGATATTACTGGATGTGGAATGGAAAAATGCACAATTTGGCTTTGGTTTGAAGTTGATACAATGATTTTCATGGAAGTTATGGCAAAATGTCCATTTTTAAACTTTGACCTATTTCTCAGCTGTATTTTGGCCTACTATTGGCAAAAAATAATCAGGTCGACTAGAAAATATGGACAATAATTTGGTCGTGATTTGATATCAATAATACTTGAAATGTGACTGCTAGAGCGCATACAGACAAACAGACAGACAGACAGACAGACACATGAACTGACCAATATGTTTGCCCTTCAGCAAACAAAAATGTGACCAGCAAAATATGTAGTTTAACTGATGATAAAAACAACCATCTACACACATCATTTGTTGAACTCCATGGGTTTTATAGGTGAATAACTGTTGCAGAAGATGATAGTGTTTCCACATGGACTATGGAGCCTCTGAATGTCCAAATGGAGCATATCTGATGACTATGAAAACCTGTGAAACTGCATTTTACCTAAATTATTTACATATATTGATAGGATTAATGGTTTAAAAGTTCTAAAATGTTCAAGGTCAGTAGATGCTTTTTGTCAGTGGTGGCTGTTTAGGTCTAATAATTGGATTGTGATTGGTTATTGAGCCCAGTCCTGGCTCATTCTCCTGTTCACCCTGAATCACAGACTCACAAAAGAGCCAGTAACTAACGGTTCAGATATGCTGATTACAAGCACCAGTAAAAACAAGGGAAAATACATGAGGCAGAATGACAAACATGTGAACTGTTTCATGTCTTCAGAATTAAAAGACATTTGGAAAAACAATCACATTCCTGCCTTCTATTGCAAACAGTTGAACCTTTCCCTTCAGTTCTACTCAGTTTTATTTATGTAGCACCAGTCATAAGACGTATCTCAAGGCACTTCACAAATTAAGGCCAAGTCCTTATTAAAATTCTATAAACAGAAGAAACCCATCTAAACTTCCAGTGCAAGCCCATGGTGATGACAGGGAGGAAAATCAGCCATCTGCCTCAAACAGGGGCATTGTGAGTCACTGTCAGCCCCTTAAGAACACTACTTCTCTGAACTAACACTGAAACATGCAATTGACAAAAAAAAAAGGTAAATAGCACCAGTGTCCAAGTGTTAAAAGACCCTGATCTCACACACAGTTGTTTCTACATTGAAATAACCTCCTCAAACGAACACAGAAACATGTAACTTTAATATTTTATTCATGTTTTTACTCCAAATTGGATGTTTGGAAGCACAGAGCTTGAAGAGCTTAAAACATGTGACTGTCTCTGTATATTCAGCCAAGTACAGGACAAAGTAAAAACAACACTGAATGAAAAAGCAGGACAAACCCGTGTGTCTGTCTGTGTCTGTCTCTTTCTCTGTCTGTCTGTCTGTCTCCCTGTCTCTGGCTCTCTCAGAAATGTTTGCGGTTGGACCCAGAGTTACCAGTTTGGACCAGTAAGCAGAGGGTTCTGGTGACGTTGACTCAGTCTCTGTCGGATGTTTTGAACTATGGTCTCTTCCAGCCGGCGTTCAACGGCCGAGCCGGAAAGTTTCTGGATGAGGAGCGACTGCTGAAGGAGTATCCTCTGCCTCCCATCACACCCATCCCATACCTAGAGGTACAGTACACCTGGTCTGTGTACGCTGTACACATGTTACTGGTGTTTCATGAGATAGTAAAAACACCACACACAAATATAAAATTATTATAATTATAAAATTATTTCATGCATGAATTTTTAATAAACTAGTGGTATTTTTTCCACATAAAACTTCTCCAATTAGATTTCTTCAACATCTGATTCTTTAGCTTAATACACTGTTATTCATTGTAGGAATTCCATACATCAGCACTTTAACAGGTTTTTTTTAAGCCTAAACACATCCATAAAGCCCTTTCCACAAAGAGAGTACATCGCTGATTTAAGACATTATTTCAGTGTAAAATGTAACTGTCCTCTTCAACCACTAAAACCTTAATGATTAAACTGGGAACAAACTATTCCCTAAACTTAGCTTATTAGACAATTTCTTTGTAACCACATGTGTTGGATTCATTAAACAATATATCAGGGTACAGTATGACTTTATTCATCCCACAGTGGAGAAATTCAAGTGTCACTAAAAACATTTACAGTAAAGTGCATGTCAAAAATATTAGAACAACAATAAGGAGTTGGAGTCATCACTCCAAATAATGTAGCTGTAATTAAAGACTGAATAACTGTCCACTGTAGTAATGTCATGCATGAAAGGGTTAAGACAAGGGTCAATCATTTCCCAAAAAACCCTGTCTACTACAGTTTTAATCACACACACACAGGGTAAATACACTTTGTTTGGGATTATTTTCAGCAGTGGATTAATCAACATTTGGATTATTTGTGGTAGCAAGACACTGTATGTAGGACTGAGTCAAAATAAACTACAGCGTGTCCTCATGGAAACAAACATGTCACTGGTGAAACAGTGACTCACTGATTGTGTGTTTTTCATTGTATTTTTGATAGTTTGTAGACAATGGAGCTCAATGAGACAAAGGAAGCAGTGATGTGCGGTCAGGAGAGGCAGAGCCTCACCTGACATCATGAAAGAAAAAAGATCACATAAAATAAATGTTGAAGTTTGTCCGCTGATCTGTACTATAACCGTGTTTTCCGTGCGATTCCAATCATTTTGATTATTTTTCAATTCAAAATTGCGAAATTTCTGCATTTCCCATTCAAATACAGGGAAGAGATGCATGGTGTGGCAGCAGCCAGCTCTGCCTCACCTTTAATCATGTAATCCTTCTCAAACTGTGCATCATCCCATGCAGTTAGAATGTGTTTCTGTCTTTCTGCATATCTCCAATAAAATGGTTTCAAACACTTTGATTATATGCCATGACTTTCCATGGTCTGAATAATGTATAATGTGTGTAACCTGTTCAGTCAAGCAGATCAATCATAAAACTGCATTAAATAGGCAGTTGGTGAGGCAGCCAGTACTCCTGCTTCATGACGGAGGGCGCTCCTGAGCACACAGAGTCCTCCTCTGTGCAGGTCAAATACAGCGATTCATTTATCGCCCCGCATTAATGTCAAAATGTAAGAGTAAGCTATATATCCAACATAATTTGACTGAAAATGAAATTTTGACCTTAAATGAAATATGCATCATGTAAGTATGTGTACAGAATACTGATATGAGATACATAACCTGTCAGCTGTTGCTAATCCAATGGTGAACTGGATACTCTTTTGGGTTCATATATTTGAAGAGCTGAATCTGAAAGTCAGTGCCTCACCAGCTATGAAGCTCACCACAGGTCACTGAAAGGAAGAAGATGTAGCTGGTTCAGTTTATTGTTGGTTTTGGTTTTAATATGGATCACATTCAATAAATGGTACTCATAGACTGTTTGGGCCCAGGCTGCTTCCAGTTACTGTGGAAAACTGAAGCCAGTCTCACAGATGCAGTCACCAGTCGGTCACCTTGTTGGTTTGATTCGAAAAATCTTGAACATCAGTTTTTGTAATGAAAGTTCGTAAAAATTCAGAAACAGTCTTTGGACAATTTACAGAACATACATATTTATTTTGGTCGCAAGAGAGTGGGATTCACAACCTATACTGCAGGTAGCCACCAGGGGGAGATGTGTTGCCCTCACTTCACATTCACTCAAGCCACTTGGTCCATATTTTTATTTAGTATATGGTTCTTAGAGTAACTGTTTATTCTATGCAACTTTTCCATGTTGCTTTCTTGAAGTATTACTAATGTTACACTTTTTTTTTTACAGTTTCGTTACAAGAGGAGGGTTTATACTCAGAGCTACGTCGACGACAAACAGCTGGCAAAGCTTCATACCAAGGTATAAAAAAAGATAATTAAACATTTGCTGGTTGTAATGTGGATTAACAACATTTAGGCAGGTTTTGACATGAGGGTTGATTATTAGAATGATAATATATTTGTAGGTTTCTGAAAAGATTAGTGGAAGTGTTAATAACTAGTTGTTAATTTATTATTAATATGGCTGAATTCCTAAAGGCAGTTAATCACTTCATAATCAGTTGAGTAACCATTAGCATGAGGTCTTACTGTGTAATTATAACACATTAAATTACAGAACAGGCTTCAGTTTTACTGTAGAATATTTTAAATCGAAAAGCATTATGTCATCCCGCCAGTGTCAACATCTCAATTTTTATGGTACAGTCTGTTTCACCTATGAAATTACTGTGACTAAACTGTTTTCGTGTGTACATTTTCTTTTTTCAGGCCAACCTGAAGCGATTTATGGAACATGTTCATCAGAAAAATGTGGAGAAAGTTTCCAAATGGTTGGAAAAAGGCCTGGACCCCAACTTCCATGACTCTGATACTGGGGGTGAGCACAACACTCAGTGTATTTTAAGTTTTAATGTGTTTTTTAACCCTTTAAAGCCTAAAATCAAATTTTCTTTAAATTTGATCTTTCCCAAGCATTTTATCACTATTTATTGTAATATTATCTTCTGCATTTTGCATTTTTCATTCATGGAAAAACTGAAGAAAAAAATGACCTTTTCAGCAAAATAATAAGCATGTACACACACATGCATTTGTCAGAACTACATGGGTTTTATTAGTGAATCAATGTTGCAAAAGATTATGGTGTTTTCATGTTCACTCCAAAGCCTCCAAATGGGTCATATCTGATGACCATGAAATAATAGTAAATTACATTTTACCTTAACTAGTTCAATGTATTGATAGAAATAGTGGTTGAAAAGTTATTAAATATTTTAGATCAGTAGATGCTTTGGCCGTTGTTTAGGTCTTTGAGGGTTAAAGCTTCTGTGCTTAATCGTTTTTAGGGCCAGATCTTCTAAAGGTTTGCATGTATTAAAACGTGTGCAAAGTCATTGCACACACAAAACAATGTACAAATTGATTTACTAACAGTACACACTAAGCGTTGCATCTTTCAAAGGTGCAAAATGGCGCATCTGCATCCAGTTAGTACCGTTTACATGCAATTGTGTGTGTGCTGGGAGGAGAAAATGTAAATATATTAATTTAGCACATGCAAACTGATTTATCAAACCCAAAAGCAATTTCGCTGATAGAAACTACGTCTGTATTTAACACATCTCAAAGGGAGGAGCAAATGGTTTGGATGCATAAATACACACACGGAAGTGGTTATTGTTGCAAGAAGGAGACATCAAAACGATGAAACAAGAAACCATAAAAAAGCAAATAGTGGAACATAAGCTCATGTCCTCATATGTCAGATCTGAAATCTCGACTTTTATTTGGAGTCACATGTCCTGTATCTCCATCCCTCAGAGTGTCCTCTGACGCTGGCTGTCCAGTTGGAGGAAAGCTGTGAGCTGATTAAAGTTCTTCGCAGTGGAGGGGCTCATCTGGACTTCAGGACCAGAGACGGTATCACGGCTCTGCATCGGGCCGTGCTCTGCAGGAACAGCGCTGCTCTCACGGTGAGAAAATCACAACATCCTCCGTATACTCACACAATGAGCTGTACATCAGACGTGTGTGTCAAATGTAGCTGAAAATGTATGAAACATGTGGGAGGTAACACAGGTGCAGGCAAAATCACCATACCAATGAGGTCCAGGGACTGCTTGTAAAGACACATGTAGGATGCTGCTACAAAGAAGTGAAGTCCTGCCCCTTCTGGTTGTGCCAAATGGAACAGAAATTCAGAAAATGAACTGTATTGAAGGAGGCTAAGCATTGAAAAATATGTAATTTTCCAATTCCATTTACACATATGATGTCAGTTTAAAAGATTATTTTCAAGTCGGGTCAAGAAAGTCACAGTGTGTGGTAAAACTGCTTTAGTATCAAACTGAGAAAATGATTTGTGTCTTTTCATTGACTGATATTTCTTCGGAAATTATGGCCCATGGGGCACAGTGGAAGGGATGGAGTCTCTATTGAAGATCCGTGTTTTCAATTGGGCTCCATCTCTTCCTCTTTAGCTTAGCAATTAACTGCAGTTCTGTGCAGAAGTCCTAGGCCAACATTAGATTTGTTGGTTTAAAAAAGTTGTAATGTCCACACATACGCATTTCTCAGTCTCTGTCTTAAGATCCAGTCTGATATATGTGAAGTATGAACAGCAGGAAAAACAAAAGTGTCAGCTTCTATAAACCAAAGTGGTCGAATTTAATGTGACCTCCCTTTGTATTTAACATGTCTTTAACCTTTTTGTTCAGACAATATGAGATTAATTGCATACATTTTCTGATGTTTTATACCAGGTTTCATTCACGTCTGATGTTTTAACTGTTGCTGCTGCTTCTTGTCATGGGGACAGGGGTCACACTAAATAGTGACTTTAACCTTTAGAACCCGTTTAGTTAGTTCAGTTTTTTATGTGTCTTTTAAGAGCACATATTCCTTGTTTTTTCTTGTATGTGAGGAAGAAAATGAGAAATAAATATGTATGTTGATTTTAACCATACAAAAACAATAAAGTAAAAAGGTGGACTAAGACTTTTGCATGATACGACTGATCGTGGTGTTTCTTACATACCGCTACCAACTTGAAATCACCAGTGCTTTTACCTACTGAGAAATGTTGAGCTAGATAAACCAGGTTTAGTTTAGTTTAACAGGTCAGGTATAGTAATAAATGAAATTAAACTTGCATACATAAACACATGAGTACTGAATCCTAAATAATTACAGCACTCATAATTCAGTCTATAATATTGTTTATTCTTTCTTGGCAGCTTTTTTTTGTGATTAAACTGTGTTCTGTGATCATTTCCTGTGAAACTGATAAATACATTAACCACAGCCACAGCAGAACTGTGTCTGCTGAACATTTCATCTTCATAAACTAAAGCTCTTGAAATCAGTTGTCAATCACAGCTGTAAATCATCGCCCACACAGCTCACACTGAAGCTTCTCTGAGCCCTAAAATCTTATTAGTAAAGCATTATCAACACCAGTGACTGCACATGTTACACGATCCGAATGTGGCAACTGAGTCATGATAGAGCTGGTATTTCTACAGGGGAGTCACTGTTTTCTCAATCCAAGTCCTTCGGAGGTGGAATCTGTGGCTGTGAATGGTATTACATGTTAATAAAGGACAACACCAAGGCACAGACAGTTTATTTATATAGTGCATTTCATACACAAAGGGGATTCAGTGTGTTTTACATAAATGAAAGGAACATCAAGTAGAAAATAAACACAATTGCTTCAGCATCAAAGGAGATACCAGAGATATTACTTGGTTAATAAATTACAGTTCCCTCTTCAACTGTTTGTTGCTGGCACTGCACATTTTAGTGTTTTAGCCTTTGCAATATTTATAATACAATATAAAAAAAAATAATAATAAAACTATAACAGCAAATAAAATAAAGGTGATAAACCCACCTGAACAGTCATTGATTTGTTATAGAGCACACGTGGCAACTGAAGGATGATGTGTTTCTTTATAGGTTGACTTTTAATTGTCCTCCTTTATGTTCTAAATGGTTTTTAAAACCTTCTTTGACTCAATGGAAAATGCATTGTCATGAAGATGAAAACATGGCAGTTTTTCTGAGCTCATAAAGACTCTTTACCTAAAGTTAGTTCAGCAATAAATACATTATAACGCAGAAGTTGAATGAATTGAAAAACATCAGTAAATTCCAGTCTCTGATAACAAACTGAAATGTATTAAAACCACTGAGCCCCCAGGAGGTCAGAACTACTCATTTATACATTACAGATACACATAGTTAATGGAAAATGTCTGGAAGCATATACATGCTGTCTCCAGCAACAGTAAAGGTGTTATGTTTAAGGTTGATATTCCACACTCTCAGCAGCAGGGGGTGAGAACACACCCACACCCACCAACAAATTAATGCTCCATCTCTGTAGCCTGTAATACTCACTGGATAAAGTCTGTAATGCATTGTTTACATGCATCTTTATTATGGTATAATCAAGTTTTCTCTTATAAACAAAAACTCATCAGGTAAAAATGACAACGTTTTGTCAACTGATAGTTTACATTTTGGTTCTGTTCGCTTAGCCCTGTTTTTAGACTGAAAACTGAAAACAGCCACAGTAAAACCATACATCACCTCTGTTTTCTGCATGGTTTACGTTGTCCATAGCTGCACAAAATATCTCTTTGGAATTGAACAAACAATCTCAGAAGTGTCACAGTTTAGTCCGAACTGTGGATCAACAAATGCAGAGTTAGCAAATATAACAACTCAAGATAGTAACTTTATACCACCATAATCTTCATAGTTAAACTCAGCAGACTCATAAAACACTGTGATTTTAGCATCAGTGTCCAGTGGTTAAAAAAAATGTCAATGTTTCAGTTTTTATCACTTTGTCACTTTCTTTGCTCCTCATTGGTTTTCCTCCTCAGTTTGGCCTTGGCTTTAGTTTTCAGTGTCCTATGAGTCCAACAGAGTGACTCACTACTCCCTCTGGTGGTCACATACATTCATAGTGACACTTCAGCCTGTGGCTGTGAATAAATTCAGTGCATATCTCTGCAATACACAGACATCCTTGACATAACGTCAGCACTCATTATTCTTAACCTTCTGTATAAAATCCTCATGTAGCTCCTTAATTACTTCTGTGTCTCCTCCTGGTCTGTGTCTCAGACCCTGCTGGACCTCGGAGCGTCTCCGGATTACAAAGACAGCAGAGGGCTGACTCCTCTCTATCACTCTGCCATGGTGGGTGGCGCCCCCTATTGCTGTGAACTGCTCCTGCAGGACCACGCCACCATAGGTACAGAGACCTAGAAGAGCCAAAAATTAAGAAGGGACTGTGTGTGAGAGTGATAACACTGAGTTTCCCTTAAATACCATTACAATTCATTATTTATTAACTGTGTGATGTTTTGTTGAATGTTGTACTTTTTATTGTGAAAAACACCTCACCGCTGAGAGACTTGTTGTCATGGTTGCAGGGATGACTGATGAGAATGGATGGCAGGAAATCCACCAGGTGACACACGCACACACACACACACCTACACACACAAACATGTATTCAATTAAATTACTTGAACTGATGATAAGTTCAGCCCCTGTACAATTATGATTTTTTTTTGTGTGGGCGTGTGTGTGGATGTTTGTGAGTTCAGGCATGTCGCTATGGTAACGTGCAGCATTTGGAGCACCTGCTGTTCTATGGAGCTGACATGAGCTCCCAGAATGCATCAGGAAACACCGCACTACATCTTTGCGCTCTCTACAACCAGGTAACATACAGTAAACATTTAGAGACAAGTGTTCACATTTGAACTTTTTTGTTTGCTGTACATTTTTGTCAAACATTTTGATGTACAACTACATGTAAAATTTACATTTTTGGTTTTTGTAGGACAGCTGTGCCAGAGTGCTTCTCTTCAGAGGAGCCAATAAAGACGTCAAAAACTATAATAATCAGACAGCCTTTCAGGTAAAACAACAATTTAATATTTTTGCCCTGGGTTTGAGATCCTTGTTTGTTTGTTTTGGGTTTTTTTTATGTAAAATAATGACAGAAGAACAGAACTAGAACAGTGAGACTGTCTTTGGAATTATATAAGACCACAATAAAAATTGTGCTAATGTCTGCAGTTTGTTTGCTCTGTGTGATAGAACAAATGAACACACACAGCCCATCATGTGCATATTACATTAACACTGACCTGGACTCATTAACCACTGTGTCTGTGCATCTACACTCGATGTTCTTCTGTGCTGTAGTGTTCCATTGTTGCCCAGAAACTATTAAAATCCCACATTCTCGATGCTGCTACAGATATGCACACGCTCACCAAATGTGGATTAATCTATCATTGAAAGTACTCCCCAGTAAGGCCACTGTCTTTATTGGTGTCTAATGTCTGGTGTTATTTTACTATGTGAAGGTGGCAATCATTGCTGGAAACTTTGATCTCGCAGAAATCATCAAGATCCATAAAACCTCTGACGTTGGTGAGTTGGCTCAGTGTGTAAACACATATAAACTATGGGAGCACATGTATGTGCACATATTGCTGCAGTTAGAAGTTAACTGTGTGTGTGTCGTGTGTGTGTGTGTATATGTATATTCGTGCATAAGTAGTTCCCTTTAGAGAAACTCCATCCTACACAAAGCGGCGCCGAGCGGGTGTGACCAGGTCAGCGGCTGGAAACGGGCTGTCATCTCCGCGCTCTCTGATTCGCTCAGCTAGTGATAATGCTCTGGAAAGCCCCGCCTCCTCTCCAGGACCCTCCCTACAAAGCTTGGAGACACACCATGACACGCACACACACTCGCTGCGACGACACACACGCCGACTCAGGTACGAACGTATAAACGTCAGTCATTTCGATATGTACTGGTCAATAATTAATCCTGCTTGTCACCAAGGAAATAGGATTATACTGTACTTACCATTGAAAGCCAACATAATGTAATGGAGAATAACATCAAAAGTTTGTGTTGCTTCAGGAGTTTGAGTTATTCATATCATTGATCATGTTTCATATTTACAGAGCCATCACTCTGTAACATTTCTGTATGGCTGTATTTCCACAGTTGCCACCACTCAAGCAGAGTGGTACATTTCATTAGTGGACCGCCTCATGCAGTTTATTCTTCTAATGAATAGAGTTAACCTTTCCACTCTATTGATATTGTTTGCAATCAGTATTTAGATAAAGCGGTAATTAAAAAGAAAGGAGATGAGACACAAAAAAGTAAGAAATGGTTCCAACTAACAACAGCAGGGGAAGTAGTGTTCCTGAAAACACCCTCAAATCATCAGCCGTCACTAACAGCTACTCTGAAAATGAGACCTATCACTGAAAAAAGTGATTTGCCACAGTAAAACCTTAAATCATCCCCATTTGTATGTTTTTGTCTGCACAGCATGTGTTGTCAGTTGCTTAATCAAACATCTGTTTTGTATTGTCCAAACAAGATAAGACCTACCACAGTTTGGTCTGCAATCCACATCCACAAATACACAAACATAATAACAGTCAGTAATTTTATTCCTTTATAAGCCACACCACCAACTCACCAGTGTAGATAAACAGAGCTGACTAAACTTGTTTAGTACTGATAGCAGATAGCAGTCATGATAATTAGCCATTGTTGTGTTTAGTATTTCCCATTGAGTTTACAGGTCACTGTGTCTCTGTCTGTCACATGAAAATAGGTCAGAACTGGCTTGATGACTACAGCGAAGCTTCTTCCTATGTATGTATGATGTACGTAGGTTATGAAGTCAGACTAGATGCTACAGTGACTCAGTACCATAGTTTTTATTCCCTTTCCAAGAATATCTGAAAAGACTTATTGGTTCCTCCCTTTTTTTATTTATCCACGGGCTTCCAAAAACATGACAAAAACCGATATGAGGGATAACAAGTTCAAGTGAAAAATATTTGTTTCCACTGTGCTTCAAAGGTGTCCTTCTGTTTAATTATTTATTTTTGTTTTTATTATTTGTGATACAAAGCTGTCCAGTCAGATGCTCAACTCGACAGTGATGCTGTGATGTTTTTCAACCAAAAATTTAATAATCAATCATAGAAACTCCTCTAAACCATAAAATAAACTGAATAATGTGTTTCCCTGTTCCTAAAATTCAGAACATGTATATGTGCTTTGAATAAATACTTCCTGAACTGTGATGTTTTTTTCTTGTCTTGGTAAGAGTGTATTCAACCACTGGTAAAATGTTATCTTACCTGGGGTTAGATCAAAAATAAGAAAACATCAGTGAATCTCACAAATGGGAAATGAGTACTAACAAAACAAAATATATGTAAGATCTGGATAGAAATAAAAGAAAATGTGTTTGTATATGGTTTCTTGCATGAGGCCCAGTATTATTATTTTTGACTGACTGTCAAATTTTTTTGTGTGAATAAGAAAACTTGATACCATAATACAGATGTCTGTAAGCAATAAGTTTATACTTTATTCAGTGAGTGATACAGTCTGTGGATACATAGCATTAATATACTGGTGATTTTGGTTGTTGTTAAGTGTGCTCTAGTACAAGACTTCCAACCACTGATCAGAGTTTAGAATACCAATACTTCATATAACCCCTTAAAGTAGAAAAATTACATATTATATTATAATAAGTACATATAAATATGAGACTGGACTCGAGCCAGTGTCTGTGCAGTCGAGATACAGGGAACACAGACGTCCATCTGGTTGCCTGATTCATGATGAACACAGCAATTGGTGAGACTGATATCACTGGATTATTGGATGTGTATTTAGAATAAGTGCCAAGTCACACTAACACAGAGTGGGCAGGGTTTATGACCTATCCTGCAGCCAGCCACCTTTGGCAAGCATGCTATATCCATCTTTATATACAGCCTATGGCTAACACAACACATAACCCCTCAGAACTTGTACAGATTAAAAGTTGATCTACACTGTGCTACTTAACTTGATGCTGGTTGATCATGGATGTCATGTCTGGACATAGATTAGCAGATTAGATTAGATTAGATTAGATTAGATTAGATTAGATTAGATTAGATTAGACTATTGGCTTCACATCAGGGAAATGCAAGAAAAAACTGTACATGCATAAAGATAGTACAAAAGACAAACAAAATAAAGCTTAAGAAAAAAAAAACTGAAAGTAACCTAAGCTAAGATAACTTGTTTCCATGTGCAGCCCGAGTGGTGGGGGGCATGTGGAGACCAGCCCACCCTCCTCTCCTCCCCTGACCCCCCAGATGAGGAAGAGGAGGCTGTACAGTGCCGTACCGGGACGTACTTTCATTGCAACCCGGTCCCACGTCCCCCAGGGGCCCGGAGAGATTCAGCTGCACAGAGGGGAGAGGGTCAAAGGTCAGATAAATCAGCACTTTCCACAGTGAATACAGAGGTCAAGTTAATAGTACATATTCTGAATATTTGCTATGCTAATGATGAGTTTGTTGTGGATTTTTAGTGCTGTCTATTGGGGAAGGAGGATTCTGGGAAGGAAGCGTTAAAGGACGAACTGGATGGTTTCCTGCTGACTGCGTGGAAGAAGTCCAAATGAGACAATACGACCCTAGACTGGGTAAATATTAGTATATCTGTACACATACACTGCATACACATATACTGTATGTACAGTATGAACTATACCATGGCTTTCTTGCACCCTTACAGTTTTTACTTTTTGTCATCAGAAATGACAAGTGCAACACTAATAAACTTCTTAATTTAGTTTTTATTCAAATTCTATAAATATGAGAACATATGAAAAGTATCCACTGCAGCGCACCTTTCATAAGTGGTAATCCAAAAAATGATAAATGGATTCAGTGTAGAAGTATTAAAATTTGCAGGTCCTTGACTATCCACTTCCCTCCAAAAGCTAGTCAATCCATTTAAGCCCCCATGATAAAATGTCCAGCTTCACTTGAGAAATAATGTTTATTTATAATGTTTAAGTCTATTATAAGACATTATTTTGCCTCTTTAGCTAATTTCACTATTCATGACTACTGTACAGACGGTAAATTTTTCAAAGACTAGATTAGACTGCTAATAGGCCTGGCTTGTGTTTTTAAATATTATACAAAGCTAACATTATTCATATCAAATATAAATGATTATGTTAACATTTAGCTGAAATTTGCTGAAATTATGAGATATCCTTTCCTTGACAGTAGTGGTAGCAGGTGTAGTTTGTGATTTCAGTAAGTCAGGATTAGCTTGTGGATTTTCACAGCTCACCTTTTCCCCACTCCACCCTCTGGTCCAAATATGGACATTTCTGGAAAAGAAGCTAAAACAGTGACAACCAAATCTCAAACTCAAGGCTTTGAAACAGTCCTTCATAATCAGTGGTGAACATCATGATGGTTACACTACTTGTTTTATACAGTCTGCGTCCTTGAGTATGACAGAGGTGTGACAGCTGAGTCACAGAAAGAAATTCTGTTTATTTTATCAGTAATACCAGGAGTATACTTTATTGCATACATAAAATATACAATACTTATTCCAACAATGTTTTCTCTTTCAAGACAGCAAGATGAGAAATCAAGACCTTTGTAAATGCTCTGTCTGCTGCGTCTGAGCAGGAAAATGAAAAATTCCATTGTTTTCATTCCTTTGTTGCTCAGTAATAACACATGCATAAATATTTGAAACACTTGCTTCAGTTTTTATCTACCATTATTCTTACTATTTTCATTCACATGTTTTCAAGGTAGCTTGTGCCCAATAAAAGGAGCTAATTCAGCTGTGTACACTTCAGTGGTAGCTGCTGGATATCCACAGTCTTTAATTAAATCATAAAGCTTAATGGATTCTTACCAAACATCTGAGGTGGCAACTAAATTAGTTTTCACTTTTACTTTTTAAGTGCTATTGTATAAAGTTACACAAAAACCTCCTTAGTGTATGAGCAGATGCTCTCGGTGCTTGTAGCCCCAAACCGCTAAACAACCACTAGCTGCCTGGTTTAAAAATAAAAATTGTCATATATGATGTATCTGTAATGTCTAGTACATTTCTTTATGTGCTATTTTCATTTCAGAGACAAGAGAAGACCGCACAAAGAGACTATTCAGACATTATACCGTAGGATCATATGACAACTACACCTCCTACAGGTAAAGAATCATTTTAATACCCTCACTGAATCACGATTAATAATAAATGATAGTCTTTATTTATATAGTGTCTTTCAAATACTAAGTGCAGCTTCACATTATAAAAAGTGTCTACAGTTGTATATTATCTAGTATTAAAAAGTAAATTTATCATGCAGGAACATTCTAATGTGTGCCATTTTCATTTGTTGTGTGTTAGTGACTATGTGATCGAGGAGAAGACTGCCGTGCTGCAAAAGAGAGAGAGCG
Organism: Apogon hyalosoma; assembly: GCA_037367295.1. NCBI lineage: Eukaryota > Metazoa > Chordata > Actinopteri > Kurtiformes > Apogonidae > Apogon > Apogon hyalosoma. The sequence goes on from JAPQRP010000005.1 coordinate 14,788,046, forward strand.
AGGGTTTCGGCTTCGTCCTCAGAGGAGCTAAAGGTAGAAGCGGCAGGATGGATGGGTGGAGGAGCGGTGGGTGTTCGGAGGAGTTGGGAAGATATTTAAAGCAGACTGGAGTCTTCAGAGAAAGAGCAGAGAGCCTCAAACACAGTGCTGTGTTGTTTCATGAACACCTACAGAGCCCAGTGTGTCTAACTGACACCACAACTCAGGCTTCCAGTCAAATCTGAAGCAAAAGGGGTGAAAGAAATAGAATAAGAAACCCACTCCCAAGCCCTACCCCTTCAAACCTCAGGAGCCTCTTAAGCCCATTTGCCCCTGGTTCCTGAGGCAGCCACAGTTCCTTCTGTGTTGCCATGGTAATACTATACGACATTTGTAGCAATATACACATTCTATACATCCACGTGAAAAGAGGAACATCAGCTAAAAACTCAACAAAACCAATTGTCAGACAACAGAACGCAATCAAAACAAGTACTGAAATGAGCAAATATCTGAAACAAGCAGTCAAAGACCACTGCATTTCATTTATAATTTCATAAAACAACAGATCAATGTGACAAACTTTGCAGCACTAAGCTAACACTAAGCACATTCAACAGTACAAGTATTATTTCTCTACTGATAAAACTCACCAAACAAGACAAAGGGCAAAAATAAATGTTGCATTATGACACGATGATCACGGGTGTTGTCTTACCTTTGTCGTTTTCTGATCAATACTTGGTTTAAATGAATGAAGCCTCTGCTATCGGCTAATCCAAGGACAAGGGCATGTGCTCTACTGTCAAATCATTTTACTTTACAAATCAAATCAATTCAAATGATTGGAACACACAGGTTCTATTTTCTTTGGTTAAAGCCCAACTATTATTCCTTTTTTACCCAATTTAAAATGGTTCTTTATTATCTAAAGTTACTATGTGCAACTG
>JAPQRP010000005.1:14813912-14825770 GCA_037367295.1 Apogon hyalosoma
CAAGACCAGGCTGCACATTTTTTCCCATAATATGTTTGGGTCTATTTCCAATGCTCTGGGCCACTTTTTTTTCAAAGTTTTTGGATAATAATAATGAGTCAGTCATAATAAATATGACAAACAATTGTACCATGTGCCTTGCATTACATGCAAGCACACGGTAATTAACACTAACAGCAATGACTATGTGTTAATGTTGACACGAATAACTTTTAGTTATTTGGATGCGTTTAACATAAGATCGACTAGTTAACACTGTGGTCAGTGTTTTCAGTAACTTGGCATTAGCTTAGATTCATCCCTTGTTTTTCTCTGAGTCTCTTATCCAAATATTCTAAGGGCCTCTGGCTCTAAAAAGCCAAGATGACAGCCAACCTGCAAACGCAACACTTAAACATAACATGCCCACACTTGAAAACCCTCAGCCTTCAGTCTACACCAAAGTTTTTGCACATACAGACAGACGGAGGGATGGACAGATGGACGACAAACTGATGGCAATACCCTTGGGCCTGAGGGCCAAGGGAAAAAAACATTGGTGACACCAGAGTGGCTACATTCACTGTTTTATATATTATGACACTGCATTTTTTTCTTCTTTTGTCTTCAGACCCCTCATCTCCACTGGCCCTGGCTCTTGCTGCACGAGAACGTGCACTCACCGCCCGCACACCAAGCCCCGAACCAAGAACTAAACATGCCTCTGCCTCCACCACACCCATCCCCACCCCGGCTGCCAGCCCAGAGGGCAGACACAAGCGCACCCCTATCACCACCCCACAGAGCAGCCCTGAGCCACGATCCAAACGCACCACCCCTCAGACCAGCCCTGAGCAGCGAACCAAACGCACCACTCCACAAACCAGTCCAGAACTGAGGCATAAACGTATAACCCCGCCTCTTTTCCCTGATGGACAAGTAGAACGTCCAGAAACAGAGGGGGGAGTGACATCACCAGCTGGTCCCTCCCCAGAGCGCTGGAGACCCTCCCCTTTGCCCACTCTGACCAATGAGGGCCACTCTGCTCTGCTTGACAGGCGCAGGAGCCTCACAGTGGGCAGCTCAGAAGAGGAGGGCGGGGCTTACACAGTGACTCTCCCACCAGCACTGTTGTCATCCAGTGATGAGGAGACAAGGGAAGAGCTCCGTAGAATTGGCCTGGTGACTCCACCCCCTGCTTTTGCAACTACTCCTGCCCCTCCTCCCCCATCCTCTCTCACCCTGTTGCCACGACGGGGTGCAGAGGGAGGAGGAGAGGGTGGTCCTGACTCCATGGGCAGGCGAGGGGACGAGGAGGAGGGAGTTGACGAACGACTTCTTGATAGTTCGTCCTCACCCAGCTCACTGCCTCCCTCTATCACTTTGGCATCCCCTCCTGTTCCATCTTCCCCCTCATCCCCTCCTGCTACCCACCCCTCCCCTTCCTCTGCTGCCACTTCCCCATCAGGCCTTAAGCCCCGCCTTCGCTCTCCCATCGGTCGTGGGCGCTCATCACTGCGGGATCCTCTGCTGAAACAATCATCAGATAGTGAGCTCCTCCCCTCAGCTGCATCCTCCTCCTCACCATCCTCCCCTCTCTGCTCCTCCCCCACCAGCGGCAGCGGACGGCAACCACGTTACCTGTTCCAGAGGAGGTCCAAGCTGTGGGGGGGTGGGGATGACCGGATGGATGAGAGGCGGGGCTTCAGCCCAGATGAAGGGGGCCGTCCAGCGGCACTGGGAGGCCAGGGGTCGATGTCAGCTGTGGATCTAACCAGCCGGTCGGCATCTGCACTGGAGCTGAGCGGGAGGGCGGGGTCTGGGATTGATCTGGCCAATCGGCTACAGCTGCTCAACAAGGACAGTCATTCTTTGGGGGAGGAGCCAAGTCCCCTTGACCCTGGACGGAGGTCACCAGTAGGAGGTGCCAGGTACTTTACAATGTATTTATGATACACATTTATAAATTACAGAATCATCATTTATAGGAAACTATAGGGAACTGCTATCTATAAACACAATGATAATTGACTAACCACATTCACAAACTGATGAACGCTTCATGTATATTTGCCTTCTGTTGAGCCAAATTTTCAAAATGCCTTTAATTTTCTTAGCAAACAAGCCAAATTTTGCTGTTTAGTATTAAATGCTTATACTAATGATAACTTTATAAACTATGATAATTTAAAAAAAAAAAAACAAAAAAAAAAACAAAAACAAAAAAAAAGCTAAGTCTGACAAAGAAAATGTACAAACCAAATTAGTAGCAGTTGACAGCCCAGTGGTCTTCAGCCTCCAGTGCAGATTTGGCAGTTTTCAAACATATTTTAATAGAAAACAGGTGTTTTGTTGTTTTCTGGTTTGTTTTTGTTTTTGTTTTTTTTTTACATTATCAGAATACAAATTGGAAAACCAATCATTTTCCATTTGCTTGCATATGAAAAAGCTGCCACATACATTTCGTATTTTTAAAATCCACTCACTTATTCTAGGGAAACTGCAAACATTGGTTAGCCCTCCTGTGAACACTGACCTGAACACTAATTGTACTGTGAGTGTGTGAGCGAGTGTTATAACAGTTTCTGTGTTTGTTATTTGTGTTGTTCCAGATGTTTGGACAATGGAGAAAATAAATCGTAGATATTTATGCTCTGGTAAACATTTATAATTTTAACTAAGAAAAGATTTTCATAGCTAACAGTTGACTAACATCTTCTTTGCAGATGACTAACTACTAAATATCTAAAATGAATATCCCATCCATCTTCTGAATAAAACCTGTTTGAAATTTAAGTGTCTGTCACAGCCAGTTTCCCACTATAGGACCTTAATAACCTGCTACCTGAAATTTTGTATAACCTATTCTTGTAAAACTGATAATAGTCTTAATTTGTCTTCTACCATTTGGAGGGGGGGTCTCAGTGTTTCTAAAGAAAATTCCATTAGACTCTAGTTTTACTTGCTGAGCAGTGTCAAAAATAACTTTCAGTTAAACTACTCATGCTTCCTTTTTAGACTTGCTTTGTCCAAATGTGGTTCTATCACTGATAGTGTGTAGGGGTGTTGAACTGATCAGAGGTCACAGGTATTCAGCTTTAACTTATAGCTTTTATGCACAGAAATTCCTCCAGTTTCCTAGAACCTTTATATTATGTTCTGTAGCATAGAAAGGAAAATATTAACATCCCTTAATATTTTCCTCTAAAAACACTGTTTTTTTTTTTTTTTAAGCTTTCAGTTATTTTTTGTTCACATTTGTGGGGAACTTGGACATCCTCATTCCATCTTTGCTCCTGAAGGACTAAACCTTTCCTGGGTACTCCTTTGGTACCAAATAATGTCATTACAATCACCTGCTGACATCAACTGTTTCAACTCCAATCCTTAATCCTAACTTTTGGATTGTGTTTCACCCCTGCATGGCAGGAATGGATGTATACAGATAAAACATTAAACATTTACTCTCAAAAGTTACTGATATGTAGCTTTACATTGACTTTCAGTACCTCTGTAACCTGTGAGTTGAGGTTGTAACTCATAATTTCAGGTTTTTCTGTTCCTGTGGTGGAACTCTACATCCACATACAAGTGACTGTAGTAACTGCGAGTTAGTGATGATGTTGTCATTAATTTTGTGTTTTATGTGCTGCAGATTGTTTTCCAGTCTAGGTGAACTTCACACCATCTCCCAGCGAGGATACGGCGCTAGTTATACAGTCAGACCAGGAAGTCGCTACCCTGTGACCCGCCGCAGCCCCTCCCCGTCTCCCTCCCCCTCTGATAGGTCAATAGGGCTTGCCTCCTCCCCTGCCCCCTGCTCTGAGAGGCCAGACCTGAGCTCGGGCCGCGGGTTGACCATCCTGAAGTCATCCAGCCTCAGTCTGCCCTCAGAACCAAAGGAGGTTCGATTTGTGATGCGAAGCGCTAGTGCACGAACCCGTTCCCGATCGCCTTCACCCTCACCTCATGCCTCCCCCTGCCCATCCCCTGTCCTCAGCGGGCCCCTGTTGGCCCTTCGGCCATGGAGGCAGCGACCCCTCAACCTGTGGAATAAATATGATGTGGGTGACTGGCTGGAGAGTGTCGGTCTGGCTGAACACCGCCAGCGCTTCCAGGATCACGAGATCGAAGGCTCCCACCTCCCGGCCCTCACCAAGGAGGACTACGTGGAGCTGGGTGTCACCAGACTGGGCCACCGCATCAACATCGAACGGGCACTGAGACAACTACTGGATGGTTCTACTTGACCCCTCACCTCTGACCACTAACCTCTAGACATCCTGAACTGTGACCTCATAACCCTTGACCTCTGTGGTCAGACATAAGTCAGACATCTCTTTTACTAGGTTATCTTAGTCTTTAGACCTTTTTACCAACGTGGAGCCCAGCTCTCTGAGTAGTGTTTCTATATTCAGGCTCATCAGCTCTTTGATCAATTTATAATGTAAAGTAGGACTTTCACTGAACTTGAAGCTCAAAACTGATTGGTTTTGTCCCAGTTTTCACTCATTTATTTCATGTTAATAAAAAGGCATTATTTCAGCTTTACTCTACATTAAATAAACCAGTCTGACCAATTCGAGTGGTTACACTACACATAACATTAACCATCAGTTGCATCCTATGCCTGCATTGATGATTTTTTTCTACATTAGCTTTAAAGCTTTTTTACATTTTACAAATTCATCCATTTTTATATGTTTTTTCAGAAGTTCATATCTAGGAATCTCTCTGTTTTTATCTCCCTTAAAAACCATTCCTGCACAATAAAGTAAATTACAGCTGAATACAGCACAAATACGTCCTGACACAGTAAAGGGAAATTGTTCAAAGAGCTGATTGCCTACAAATATAATGAGACGGGTTCTTTTCTTTGTGCCAATCTGCTTCCTGAGAGAAGTTTGCCTGGACATTTGTCAGCAGAACTGGACATTCAGTGAGTTAACAGGAGATTAACTGAGAATGCTTCTCTGTCAGTTTCAGAAAGTTCTTGTGACTTCGCATTATTTCCAGTATCACTCATAAAGAATCTGTGTTTATTTTGAGTTCATATCTTAATGCCAATTATTTAGAATTTACAAATAACAAGTAATAATAATGTGGTGGTGATGACTTAATAGAGTTTATACTAGTTTGGAGATGATTTTGAGTTCCTTATGATTTGACAATGAGTGGAATTTCAAGGCTGTTTCAATGATGTTTTGGAATTCATAATGATTTGTCAATGAGTGTGACTTTGTGCTGATGTGCTGTGTGTTTCAGGGAGAGCTGCAGCGGAGCTCCAACTGTAAACCTCTCTGGTTTCTAACCTGTTTATCGAGGGCTTACTGTACATGGTGCTATCTGTTTAAAGCCATCTGTACAGACAATACCTTTCTCCTTCCCCACATTGACATATTAATTTCCTGAATAAACCACCTTAACTGTAGTGGTTTAATCCTAAATTAATCCATTAAATGTGGATGTACCTGCTATAACCTGCCAGGAACAGGCCACTTGAAGTTTCCTCCCTGCCATATAAGGAGCTTCCTCCGGTCATTTGTCAAAGGCCATAAATAGAGTTTAGAGTTTACTAGAGGCCATATATGGATTTCTATTACAAAATTATGCTTTGATATAATCCTATTTATTTTAATAAAAGAGGGTGTTCTTGCTTGTGGTTGTAATTTGAGCCTGCCTTGTTGGTGTAAAGTTGTTCCAACATTTTTCAAAGTTCAACCAATTTGAGAGTCGGATTAACCCTTACTTCAGGAAAATATATAATTGTATTATTTTTATATTACTGCACCATGAAATACCCCTGATAATAGAAGAAGGGATGCTGTTCTCTTAGTGTCTAAGGATAATTTAAAGGCTATTTACAGCTTCAATTATAGAGAAAGGTTGGTTTTAGACTGCCATAAGATGTGGTCAATGCTTAGATCTCATTATTGTATATGTCAAATTACTTCCTGTTAACCCTGTTTTTTGCCACAAGCACAAAGCACTTAAAGAAGAGATAAACTACTATCTGGGTTTCATCCAATGTAAAAACAAACCTTTCAACTCTTCCAACATGTTACACTATGTAAATAAGAAAATCTAATGTACTAGGAATCCATTTGTACAACTAGGATTTGTTGGAACTGCATTTTCAGAAAAATGCTCATTTATGCTTTGTGGCATAAAAAAGATGAACACATCTTAAGTTGCTGCAGTGTGCAACTTCATTCCAATTGTAGCTGATTTGGTAAACATTTATTCCCACTCTTCCTATAACTACATAATCTACTTGATGGGGTTATAGTGTCTCTGTTTTGAAGCACAATCAACAGTTCAGTGCCTGTAAAAATATACTGCAACTTTCCTGATTTTATCCTATGTCAGTATCCAAACATAATCCTAATTTCCAAAGTTGTATAAGTTTATAATGATGCCTTTTCATGGGGACCTACTGAGTGCAGAGCACAGAGGAATAGAGTGTAAAGTCCATGTACAGTGCATTACAATAGACTATATAGTCCCTATAATATATATTATGGCAAAATACTGTAGCTATAGTGTAACATAAAAGTGTGGTAAACATTACATTTATACAGTAATATTTCATTGATTATCTCAGTATCTTCTAAGTCTTTGCCCAATGTGTGATATTCTGTTTTTGTAAACAGCTACACATCAGCTAATGCTAAACCAAACACAGAGAAACTCCCAGAAAAGTCTTTAGTTTTCACTCATTCATCACAGAATTTATGTAAAAATCACATGACTGAAAGAATGCAATGTGATTCTGCAATTGAGCCACAAAGTGTATGTTTACTATCATACATTTCTTTGTATTTCATATTTCAGACTGATCAAGGGCAATGTCTTTTTACTTTGTTGTTTTGTTTGTTTTTTGCTTAGACAGCCACATAGAATAAGGCTGATATAGCTGTATTGAGAGAACACTTGATATCTTTCACAGTTTCATCTAACTTTTTATTCAAGCTGCCCTCTTCATCTTTCCATTTCATTTCAAGCTAGAGTATTAAATTGTTATGAATTTTAACTAAATTATTTGTAACTACTTTTATATAATTTGTTGGCCCCTATCACAGACTATGGAAAATAAACACCCTTACTTGTTATATATTTGTGCTTTCAGAAAATTACCCTTTGTGTAATGATTAGCTGTACATTGTGCAGTTGTATTAATAGTGTACTATATACCTAAATCACTTTTTGCACAACTAACTGAATAAGTGCCTGTTGTGTTGCTGTTTACAGAGTGAATATCATATTAATGAGATATGACTGTGTTAGGGCTGTATTAATAGGTTTTGAGTCGTGATGTCGATTCACAGCCCTCGTCCAGACTGGGCAGGTCATGTATCACTGCCTTACACCACTTCTCACCACTTCATAATGATTTTACTGTAATTAGAGTTATTGACAGACTGAATTATGGTATGCCACCATTGTGTGCAACTTATAAACAGTTAAGTCTGCCATGTTTTACTAACGGATACTTCCTAACACCAGCACACTGTGGTGTGCCTCCCCCTGGTGGATGAGTCCTGTTGCCTCAGAAAGGCTGTACTGTTTGGTCTACAGGTCTGACACTGATGTTTCAAACCAGAAATATACAGAAATATGAGTTCTATGCCAGGGGGTAAATTTGTTGTTTGTTTGAATATAGGCTGGATAATCCAACACTCCCCTTTTAGTAATGTTTGTATTTTTTCAATTGTCATAAAGACAATTTGTGATACCTGAATAACAATCAAAAAGAAGGATACATAAGGTTCAAGTATTGCTAAAGAAAATTACATCACATTTTAGCAGTTAAAATATGACCCACTGTATGCATTATAATATATTAATCGTAGGACTGTAGTCTACTGTACTTCGTGACCTTCAGAGAATGAGATGTGGGCTTAACCTTTGACCTCTGGTCCCAACTGGAGTTACTCATAGTTGATCATAGACTGCTGCTAGGATGTCAGTCACATTGAAATGAAGTAAGCTACATGATGTTCCTCCACTCAAAAATTTTTTTATCTTTTTGTTTTTTTTGTTTGTAGTTTGTCTAACTATTATTAACTGTAACCAGGCCACTGAGTTTTCTGAATGACCATATTATTCAGGCTGGTTTATCTAATGTCATGCATAATACCTGCCCATGTACATTATTTAATATCAGCAGCTGCTACAGTTATGCTCCAGAATCTGCTCAATTGCTCAAGTGTAAAGAAGTAAAAACAGTTTGTAAAGAGGAAACTCTGAGCTGGGCCACATAGACTTGGGTAGATGGCCAAGTTTAGCTTCAACCAAGAATTGTCAGTTATTTTGACAATCTTTGGTCTTAAGTGACTTTTAGCCTTTTCACAATAACAGCAGTTTTAATACAATATATTTTTAGTTTGGTAAGCAGGTGGGGTATATGTACTGTAGGCCTGTAGCCTGTAAGTGTGATCTTATAGGGGAAAACAATGGGGAACATCTAGTTTTTCACAGGAACACTGTGTGGAAAAATCAGGTCCAGATTAAGGTGGTATGGTGACTTTAACTGCTACAGAAGAGTTAGCTGAGAGCCTAAAACAAGGAGAGAGAGGCCTATTATATTTTTACAGTTTTAGATTTTTACATACAAATCTGAGACGAATCTGCGAGTGTCAAATGGCATAGATCGTTTGACGTACTCTGTTATTTAACACAAATTGCACAGTGCGTTGCTCTCCATTTCCCCACAGGCCATCTTGACCTAAATGATGCATATACTCAGTCTTTTAACCAACCAACAGATGAGAACTGGAAGGGCCCTCAGAAGGCACATACCTCCGCCAAGGCCCCACATGCTCTGTGGCTCTGCCACTTTCAGTGAATGAGTATTTGTTCAGTTTTTCTGTGATTCTGCAGATGGAAAAACAAACAGTAATGAAAACTTAAAACCTGTTGGTGAAAGTAATGACATCACATATTGATCAGATGTTTTATGTGTGGAAAATCTCCATCAACTGAGACAGATGTGATCAATTAGATGAAGTACATAAGAAAATGTGTGTTAAAGGCAAAAAGGAAAGGCCAGATAAGGCTAAACAAATGGTTGTAGATGGATGTGAAAAGCATTAATGCAAACATAAGATAAAACAATGATTTCACTACGGAAATGCCTCAGCCTCCTGCTGACTGGTGTGAATTCTGGCTTTCTGACCTGTGTATGAAACTTTCCTTCTCCTGATATTCACCTGGTTATAATAAGTTTTATGGTTATCCTCATTTCTAGCTTCCTCTTTTTACAGTATGTTTGTAGTTTCTTCTGGAGTGAGTGGCGTGTGTGTACTTGTAGGTTTTTTCTTCCCTTTTCTAAAACTAAAGAGCACACAATGACATCTGATGAAGCTCTGCAACGCAACAGATTGTAATCTTTATAATAAACTGTCATTTATTACAAACATACTTGTCTGCATTTGTGTGTCTTCTTTCTAACACACGTCTACACTATATGATCCAGATGCACAAGTGTATTTAGGTTAATATCTAACAGATTTTAACACATTTTTTACTCATTTGTTTTTATTCATTGAAGATGGAACTTCATTTGCAGGTTCAATGTGTATTTTTTTTTTTCTGCACATGCTTGTGTGTTTACATGACATTTGTGCCTGTTTTGTGCTGAGAGCCAGTTGTTAATGACCTTGCAGAATTGAATTCCAAATATACTGTAAGATAACTGTAGCTTATTTTACATTAGGCTTTTGGAAGCAATAAACATGATCCTTTGGATGTTTGGAAAATCTGACCAGAGTTTTCTGTGTAGAAATCAGTCAACTTCAGCGGTGCCCAGTGTGTAACGATCTTCTGGTAGGTTGCAAAGGTAGTGTATATAGATCACAAGCTATTCATAAACTATGTTTTAGATGTCAGTCTATCATCTATCCTCTCTATGGCATTTGACATTTGATTGATTCACTGGGGATCCGGTCTGAGATCTCCTCAAACACAGGGTCTCAACACACATATGAGCTATTACAAAACCCTACAGACTTAAGTGAACTAGTTAGCCTTCCAATTTATATTTACTAAAGAAGAGTGATAAAATTGAGAGGAAGAGATGGAGCAAATAAAAAAAACAAAAAATTACCCCGTCCATGTGAAATCGGAGGAATTTTTTTCCACCAAGCTATATTCAAAGTGCCTTAGTCTGAGCTGATATATTATTGCTTTTCCTAAGAAGGGAAATGTGGAGATACACTTTGGAACTGTTCATATAAATGACAACACTGATTTACATCCAAAAAGTAAAATGAGAGAGAGAAGAAGAATGTTTATTTGTCAGCATATATTTTACACTGAACCTCTGCTTTTAACTCATCACTAGCTGAACATGCAGGAACACACTGCAGACAAGGGGCAGTGGGCTGACATGTCAGATGCCAAGGGAGCAAATGGGGGAATTACATGCCTTGTTAAAAGGTCCATCAGTCAACAACATCTCTGCCAGTCTGGTGAATTGAAAAGGAACATTGCACCTTTAAAGTATATGCAGACATCTGTTTGTGTAAGACTAGACTTTGATCCCCTGCTGTGTCCTCATCATGTGCTATCCTCAACCTGTTTTATTATCCACATGAATATTACTATATTTGTTCAGAGTGAAATTTGTGACCAATGAAATGACACTGTGAGGCTGTTTAAGTCTACTTTGGCTGTAAAAAAAAAAAAAAAAAAAAAAACTCAGGTGTTTTGTCATAGTGTTACATGATTCAGACAACTTGAGGTGTTTTTTTTTTTGTTTGTTTGTTTTTTTATTCTGTACCTCTAATAATCTGGAATGGAAAAATACAGACTTAATGTTCAAAGGCGCTAACAGCTGAAAGGTTGATAAGTACATCATGTAATTACTTTTCAAATTGAACTGCATTCACTTTAAGCATATTCCTCCTGTTTGAGACTAAATTAGTCATTTGGGCTTAGGAAGAGTATCTCTGCCTAAACACAGACAGTGTGCGTTTTTGTTAAAGGGAAAGAGGCAGTGCTTTGCTTTGTGTTTCCAGCAGCAGAGAAAAGCTCTACTACAGTCTTACTGTCGAGTACAGTCCGGATCCAAAACCCTGCAGGAAGTCTCCGAAAACAATTGTTTATTCGCGTTCCCAGAGCTGCGCGCACTGAGGGCTGCGCGCATGGGCTGTGGGTGCCGGAGTCAGCCCCTCCAGCAGGACATCTGAGATCCGAAAAGGTGAGTATTTTGGCAATGAGGGCTGGAATCCTTCATCATCTCCCTAAATTACATAAATCCAACAGGTTTGTATGTAAGCAGGGTTTTTTTCCTGAGGCAGACTGGATTAAGTCATGATGTGGACACTCCATCATCACTGTCATGGTGAGTTTTCCATCCATTCACAATCAGTTTTAAAGGGTGGTGGCCAAACTTTTACCTTCTGCTTATTAAAAACCACTCCAGCCACCAGGAAAATGTATCTTATCAGTAGAATACGGAGGCTTACTGCATTCATAAAAGAAAAAGACATGGCCTGGATGCGCAGGGTCCATAAATATTCATCCATCCGTATCCAGTAGCATCAACAGCTTTTATCTGCTCATTGGGTCATTCTGAGACAGCACATAGCATCACTGTCTTTTCTTCTCGTAAAATAAGGTAAACAGTCCAGAAAGGCTGTTATTATATTATTATTCTATTCTGATGCATGGTGCAGGAGGAGTTACTTTCACTTTCAGTTTGAGCCTGTGTTTTGTCGCATAATGTTTAACTCTTTATGAGTCGATCTGCAGAGTTCAAGTATGATGTGTCACTCAGCTGCTCCTTACATGTGATGGTCATAAGATAAGATAAGATAAGATAAGATAAGATAAGATAAGATAAGATAAGATAAGATAAGATAAGATAAGATAAG
>JAPQRP010000005.1:14828617-14843479 GCA_037367295.1 Apogon hyalosoma
CATCTGCGTAGCTATGGTAACTAATATTGTTGTTCTTTATAACCTGTGCCAGTGGGAGCATGTAGATGTTAAACAGAGTAGGGTGGACTGCACAACGGTTTTGTTAAGATTACAATTTCACAACTATGTGAAACTATCTGAAACAACTATGTGTCACTTTAAATTAAGCAATTCTGATCTTTTCTTGAATAAGTAACTTTTTCCAAATTCACATTGTCATACATTGACAGACAAACATAACAAGCTCCTCAGAAAAACTGCTGAATGGCAGAGGAAACATCTTGTTCTCCAGGAAGAAGTGGAAACCCCTTTAAAAAGGTTAGTCAACTGATTGATTTATTTGAATTTATCTTGATAAATGTATTTCTTCCTAAGTTTGCTTCTTAACGCTAACCTTCCATTTGCTTTTCACACATAACATCAGTGTCATCCCAACACCAGAAGTATTATTGTGAAGAACTGTTATTATATTTTTAGTGGTCAGACATTTTTAAAATAATCTCATTATTCAATTAATAAAAAGGAATAGTACCACTATGTAAAAGCATTTTATTTAATCCCTGTATCAAACAGTGTAAATCCAGAAGTATTATCAGTATAAAAGTGTTGTCAAATTTCCTTTACAAAAGTACTTTCTGACATTTTTATAGCATAATTGTTAAATGTAGAAGATAAAACAGTAATAGAATTAATGAGCAAGTTACAGTTCCTACAACATAATTTTACCATATTTATTCTAAGTAAAAATATTTTCAGGTAAATGTAACAGTGTAAACTGATAACCTGGTCATCTGTTTCTGTTTCCAGAGTAACATGTTGTCCATTGCTGATCTGATCAAGAAGAAGAGGGATGGGATGAAGCTGAGTGATGAAGAGATCAAAACTTTCATCCAGGCTGTTACTGATGAAACCATACAGGAATGTCAGACAGGTATGACAAACACCGCTCCCATGTGTACAGGGTCCCTGTGTGTTTGACACTTTTCCATCTGTTCAAGGGGCCATGCTGATGGCTATCTGGCAGAAGGGCATGGTTGCCAAGGAGACCGTGACACTAACCAAAGAGATGATGACATCGGGGGAAGTGATGTCATGGCCAGATGAGTGGGCGGGGCTTGTGGTTGATAAGCACTCAACAGGAGGAGTGGGAGATAAAGTTAGCCTGGTGTTAGCGCCAGCACTGGCAGCATGTGACTGTAAGGTAAAACACTAATCACACAACCAGTGGTATTCTGATCACATCTGACTGCAGGACAGTGAATCCTTAATAATATGGTTTTAAAGTTCAGTGTTCAGTGTATTTAGTCCAGATGAATTCTCCTCCATCCACATTTCCCTGTTGAGTGGAAGACCGTCATCAGAGCCAGTGTTACTCTTGTTCATTCAGGCCTTTTCAGTTGAGCCAATATTAACCCTGGTCCACTGTCAGACACTGTAAAAAACAACAGTGTGCCTTCTCCCTGGCAAAAGAGATTTTATTCTCAAAGGACGGTAAATAAAGGTTAACACTGGACGCCACCATGACAGACGAAGGCAGTTCAGTGCAACTGTAGAAACATTATAGCTCAACTTCATGAACTGTGATCTACCTCCACTATAAGCAGATCAGTATAAAGGTATGACAACACATGTTCTCACTTTTGTGTCAAGCAGTTTAATAAATCCCACTAAATCCCCCAAACTCATTTCACCAATCACAGATCTTTAAGTATCCTTTCCAGTTGTGTCCTAAGGTAAAATAAGAATGATTATATTAATCTTGGAATTCCCTCATCCATCAGCTGTACATTGAAGCTGAAAGTTGACTCTAACTTACATCAATATATCAGCAAATACAAATGGTATTCATGGCAGTGGCTGACGTACATGTGTTAATCTGTTATCCATGACATGTGCAGCAGCTGGACTCTGTTCAGTGTCAATAATCCTATGTCCAGTGCAGGATTCAACCGGTTCACCTGTCCGGTTCATGTAGAACTATATGCAGTTTTAGTGTTGACGTCAAACAGTAGTTCATTTCACTGATGTAAACAGTGAGTTTAGTGTATTCGCGGTTAGAAACAAAACACATGAAAAAAAATGTCAACAAACTAAAACATTACTGACGGTTCAAATATTTTTAATGGTGCAGAACATTTCAAGTGAGGAAGTAAAGAGTGAAAAAGACATAGCAGTGTCCAAATGTAAGTCTGTTTGCACCATTAAAAATATTGAAACTGTCAGTGTGTTCCAACCTTTCTCTCCTTTTTGCCTCAAGTCTGTGGTCTGAGAAGCACTGATTGTTTCCTGTGTCTGCTGGAGGATGAGCTAACAGCCTAAGTCTAAACTGAAACATCAGTCTGGGATATCTGCTCAGTTTTTATTTTGCCCATCAATAGATGTCAATTTCAGGACTGTGCATCCCTAAAATAATCATTTGTGTCTAGTATTTTGTTTTTGAGCAACAAAGTTCAATTGTTTCCTTGAAAATAATTATATTGCCATTTTTCCTCCCTCTGTGAAGTGTAAATATTGAATTGGTAGTAAAGTAAAATTGTTGGACGCAAGGTTTTTCATATACTCTCAACACTTCATTGTCAGTATCAAATGATGGTGTAAAGTTTACACACTGCATATGTAAAAGATGGAAACTTAAAAAAATATTTGTCATAAATACTACAGGAAGACCGTCCCTTTGGATTTGTTGTAATTTTACTCATTATTTTAGACATGTTGATAAAACCTGGGTGCTAGTTAGTGATTTTTAACACCAGGTGTGTCTTTCTCAGGTGCCCATGATAAGTGGGCGGGGCCTGGCTCACACAGGAGGAACTCTGGATAAACTGGAATCGATTCCAGGATTCAACATCCACCAACCAATTGGACAGGTGAAACAAACTACCTCCACTTGTCACAAAAAATATCAATCTAATGTGGACACCAACAGCCACATTAAACTGTGAAACCTTTACTAAAGTTTGGTTGAAATTAATCAAAGATCCTGTACTATTCATTTTGTGACAGTGAATGCACACAGTGATATCATTTCTTATACACACACTATCATTAAATATAAATGTGCTGGTTGATACAGATTCAGGAGATACTGGCGTCTGTGGGCTGTTGCATTGTGGGTCAGACAGAGATGCTGGTTCCTGCAGACCGGGTCCTTTATGCCCTGCGAGATGCCACCAGCACCGTGGACAGTTTACCACTCATTACTGGTACTCAACTGCAATCACCAACTACTAATATAACCTAGTAATACTAACCTCGGTGTTGAGTTTCCCTCTTTGGGTTTAGTTATCAAGTTAAACAAGTGGTGCTAGGCACAACAAACCCCGCCCCTCGCACATATTGTAGCTTATTTTGGCATGGATCCAGCTGATGTCATCATGTCTGTGTGTGCTGGTGTCAGCATATCAGTTGCCTCTATATATGTGCCAAGTTTGAAATAAATTGAAACAAAGTTGATGTTTTTATAGACATTTGACATTGCGCCCATTGTAAGTAAATGAGAGAAAAAAAGGATTTTAAAAATTCATTAAAAATTTGAACTTTGACCTACTTTTCCCAAAATGTAATCACATCTACACTGGATCACTTGCACTCTATAAACCCAATTTGGTATAAATTCAACCAATAGTTTTGCTGCTACAGATATTTGAAATTGCGACCACTATAAGTAAATGGGGGGGAAAAATATTTTAAAAATTCATAAAAAATTTTAACTTTGACCTACTTTTCTCAAAATATAATCACATCTATTCTGGGTCATTGGCAATCTATAAACCCAATTTCATATGAATTCAACCAACAGTTTTGCTGCTAGAGTGTTAATAAACAGACAAACAAACAGAACCAAAAACAATACCCCTTGCCTCCCCTTTGGGGGACGGGGTAATATATACAGTAATACCTGTTATTTATTTCTTTTTTCAGGTTCTATAATCTCAAAGAAGGGGGCAGAGTCTTTATCTGCTCTGGTGTTGGATGTAAAGTTTGGACGAGCTGCTCTGTACAAAGACCTGAACAGTGCCAAGGAACTAGCACAATCATTGGTATGTATTGTTAAATATCATTTGTCATGTAGGTTTCGTATACTAGCAAAACACTACCAGCCTTCAAGGATCAATTAACACCCCAGTTGTTTTCACTGGATCAGATAGAATACCAACAAACAGAAAGTGGTAGTTATAGCTAGTAAATACAGTTCAGGGCACAAGGAAATTACTTAATGCCACTCAGACTACACACTATAGTACTGTTGTTTGTTTTATGATCACAATGGGACATTTGTGTCATAAATTCTTGCTGCATCACAACTACATGTTTCTAGCTTCCTGACCAGGATGACGTACCTGGGAAGAATGTGTTATCGACTGTGTAGAGCTTATATTATTAAAGGTAGGAATGGAAATGACTGATTTAAGGTGTGATACTGTTGATGCATGTCACACATTTCATGCAAACTTAGTTTTGTGTATTTTTTAATGTCCATATACATTTGTCTTCTATAATTGGGGGAATGTTTCCCCACAGTCATTTAATAATGTTACGAGTGTCAGATTAATTTGAATATTTTACAATGAAAAAACACGTCACCTGTATCACTTCAAAGGAACTGTGAACCCTTTCTTACCAAACACGGGGGACAGTATCAGTCAGCAGCATTCTAATAAACATGGGTCTAAAGTTATTTATTGACAGAAATAACAGTAGTTTATTGTGTTAATAAAGATGTGACAAACAAATGACAAACATGGGTTCATGTAGCTTCTATCTTAATACACTGTTCCCCATAAAGTTAGAGTAATTTTGTTTTCAGATACATTCCTATTTTTATTCCTATGTATACACATCAGTAATCACCACTGACCAGATACAGTGATTACATATTTAGTCCAAGTTACACTTTATCTATCAACAATAACTCACATTGTCACAATCATTTCATGAGAAGAAATACATATATTTTATTCCACATTTATAACTCACATTAGTATCATTGTTTTTCCTTGATGATATTAACTTTCTAGTTTTTTTGTCAGGACATTGTGAGGCGTTTCACGTCTGCAGTCAGTTGTCATCAACTGTGAGACACTTAACACATCTATTTGTTATTCCCAACATGATCTGAAGCTCTACGCCTGCTGGATCAGTCTGTAATCAGGCTGATATCAGGTAGTCTGACCCCGGCATAGAGTAACAAATATTAACATTTATTACATTAGTGATGTATCATCATTTATAAGCTGCTCATGTATTTTGTGCATGTTGTGAATTAATTCATCTACAAAGAACTTGAAGACTGTGCCTCTCAAATAAATATTAAACAATAAACTCTTTATTTAAAAAAGGTGATGAAGTATAGCTAATATTCTGAGGTTGTATTGAAGTAAAATAACATTTTTTATATTTTTGCAGAACTCTCAGACAGATGATGATGTGTGTTTTCAGGTTGAAGTAGGGAACGGTCTGGGCATTCACACAGCAGCAGTACTCAGCAGCATGGACACTACGATCGGTCGATGTGTGGGCAACAGCGTGGAGGTGATTGAATCTCTGGAGACGCTGAAGGGAAACGGCCCCGATGACCTGATGGAGCTGGTGACAACCCTTGGTAAAAACATATAAAGTCCTACTGTATGTGTATCTATAGACGACCTAGTTTATCCCTTTATTGGCCAAGTGACTATTTTTGGTAATTGCATTACAAGATAGTGGCAGTACCAGTTCCAGTGAGGACAGTGAGTCATCAGTCTCAGGTCCAATGTGGTCTACAGGGTCTGTAAGGTCCACCTCTGCATGACCAGTGAGTGGACCTGCTTTGTTAGGTACCATGAAGTAATGGTACTAATGTAAGGAATGATGTTCAAAGGGATCATGTGGATGTGGACAGGGGTCTGGATCAGCACTTATGTTCTAAAAGTGATGTTCTAATGTTCTAAAATCTATGTTCCGTACACTTCACATGTGTTTTTCTTGTATTTCTTATATTTACTTCTTGCATTTTTATTTATTTTTTTGCTACTTCGGGTAAGGAATCAAATATGGTAACTTTATTGACCTTGATTTTCTATATAACAATAAAAAAAATTGGAAAAATTTCACAAAGGTTATGAAGTCTTGTTAAGTCTACCAAAAAAACACTAAGGTTGAAATTTTTAATTTCAGAGCATTTCTTTGAGTGCCCTATAAAGGGTTAAATGCACTTTTTTATAGTTTGTCAGTTTTACAGCTCCAGTAAAACTGTCCTTTAGATACAGTTTTATTATCTGTTTAGGTTCTGGCTGATAAGCTGATTGTTTGTTGGTTTTTCTGTAGGCGGCGTGTTGCTCATGAGGACTGGTTTGGTGTCTGAGCTATCAGAGGGAAAAAAGAGGATTTCTGATGCTGTCAGTAGTGGAGCTGCTCTCTCAAAGTTCCAGGCCATGATGGAGGCACAGGGCGTGGCCAAAGAGACGGCGCAGCAGCTCTGCTCCGCCCACACAAATTACTACAGCATCCTGAGGAAAGCTAAGCATCAGAGGGAACTGAAGACACAAGACAGTGGTAATGACATAGTAATTACACAATGATATGATGAACTTCTGTGTGTTTGATTGGGTTTTGTGCCACAGGTCAGCAGGACAGTGATTTGACTTTAACACTCCTGTTATATATTGACTTCAATCATCATCATCAATTAATTTGTGTTGTTTCCACCCTTCATAATGAAGAAAAGCCTGTTGATGCTTTTAATTTTAAGTAAACCATATAACATATCCTTTTTCAGGGTTAGCTGGAGAGGAAGGAACTGTGGCTCCAAGCGCCAAAGATTTCTGTTTTATTCTCTTTGGCGGCCCCTATTGGTGATCAGTGGTAATTGCAGCTGTGTTATTTACCTGTGCTTCTATTGCTGCCTTCATGTGCTATCGGGAAGATGATCCTTTCCACTTATAAATTTGAAATTACCAGTGTGTTGTGTTCAGGTGCTTTTGTTGTTATAGCGAAATAAAAAATGGCTGAAACACAATTTATCATAACCTGCTACGTAACAGTTTTGGACGTGTTAATTCATCTGCTACAGAATTTGTTTTTCATTCATTCATCTTCTAAATTTTTATCCTCGAGAAGGTCACATGGACATGTATATACACTGATATATATAGATACGAACAACCAATCATCCTCACATTCACACCTATGGGCAATTTAGCTGAACTAATTAACTTATTAATACATATCTTTGTACCTGGAGAGAGCCCACACACACACACAGGGAGAACAAGCAAATTCCTAATTTTTTTGTAAAATTGTGTTTTGCAAATTGTGTACACTATGAATATGCAAAATCATCCACTAATAGCCGCAGAATGTTTATAACAGTAGCGTCTACCATTTACGATTCATCCCTCGTTGCTCTCCACTATGTTGAAAAGGTCAGAGGTTATTTTCATCTCGGCAGCTCATCTATCAAAATGTTTATCCAGTTCTCCAGTGGAAAATACAACGTGATGGGGTGTTCAGGTGCAATTTTCGAGTTCATAAGAAGTATTTTCCATAATTCCCATAGCACATGAAGGCAACATTAGTTGACTGCAGGTCCTAAATGCTCAGTTCAGATTTTTTGCTAATTTGTGTGGTTGTTTACATTATAATTTAAATGCAATGCCACCAGATTCATGTGTGAAGAGTCTATGGCCTTGAAGTGACATCACACAGCACACTGTGTTTATGGAAGTAAATATGGATCTGGCCGGGTCCTCCAGTGCAGAATTGTGACATCTGTTGCATCTCAATCATGTAAAAGTCAGATGAAATATGACATGACTGTTCAGACTGAAGTCACACTGTAAAAAAATCAAATATGGGTCACATAGGAGCAAAAGTCAGATTTGAGCCACTATTACTTACCTGCAGTGTGAACTGAGACTGGAACGATCTCCTGTTAAACATCATCAAGCATCATCAGTCAGCTGACACATGGAACCTGTGGCCACGCCCCCATAGTGATGAGAGTGATTCCAATAGAGTTAGACTTTGTCAAGTACCCTGTCAGCTCTAAATGTGTTTGGTTTGTCCACTGTAGTGTATAAAGTCATGTTTTCCACAGTGTGAGATATGACACGACTGCGGGGTGGGTGATGTTGAAAAATCCAAGTGCTAGCTAATCTGTAGCTAGCGCAGAACTTCAAATCTCTCTCCCTCTTTCACATTGATGTTACATTCAGGATTCGTTTCTGATGCTGTAAATATATTATAACTAGATTTTACAGTAGTATGTGAAATATGTGTGTAATGCTGGGACACACTGCCTGCCTCTGTGTATGTATGTTCAAGCCTTATCTTAACGCTTTAGGAGTTTTTTGTTGTTCTTTTTTTTAATATTCAATTTTGATATCAAGATTTCAGAAAAGCTGTCTCTTTCATTCAGTTATGTTGCTTGTCACAATGTTGTGACTTTGGTGCTTATAGGGACAACACCTTACTATTGTTTACAGATGATCATTTTTACAGCATGAATGTCTCCATAAACATCAAGATTATAAAACTGTCAATGCAAGAACTTCTGTCTATGCTATATTGCCAGTGCGCCATAAAATGAATCACCATAGTGTGAAGGCATTTGAATAGAGGAAGACTTAACTTTTACACTGACACTGAGATTTATTTACATGAAATTTTCAATATTGTACCTTTAGCTGTAATGCCACTGATGAAGTGCCAAAAAGGCTTAGGTTACACTGACCTCTCTGAATATATATCAAAGAAGTAAACTTTTTTTTTTTCTGCAATGACCCATTCAACATCTTATTTTAGTACTCGGTGCATTCAGAAATGTTCTCATATTATGTTCAGGAAGATGAATACAGGTGGAGTAAATAGAGTAAACCAATAAAAGTCCATAAATGCACTAAAGCTTTACCTCTGTCTATAACTTGTCTTAGGTGTTGTCATGGATGTGGATGGTTTGTGTCTGGCTCAAATTCTTCATAAACTGGGGGCGGGTCGATCCCAGGCCGGGGCCCCTATCAATCACAGTGTGGGGGCGGAGCTGCTAGTGTCCCTGGGTCAGAGGGTGAACAAAGGTAACAGGTCAATGACAGGGACTTCAGATACCTCCTGCCCGTTTGAGCTCTTGATGACGTTTGATGTGTGTGTTTTCAGGCGTCTCCTGGTTGCAGCTCCACTATGAGAGTCCTGCTCCAACTCCAGACCAGATCAACCAACTGCAGAGCTGTTTGATTTTAGGATCAGACACAAACACACAAACACGTCCACAAAGTTTGGTGAAAGAAATTCTACAGTAGTAGTGCACATAGCTTTCTTTATTTAAAAATGTTCAATTGCTATCAATAGAATTATTGCCGGTCGTAACCTTTCATGTTTTATTAACTTTTTCCTGTAATAACAAACTGTTTTGTCAACTGAAGCTCTTCCTGTCTTCATATTTTGCTTCGAATGGTGGTATAACTTAACATGAATATTAAGACAATATTTTAATATCATTACTGTGGTGTGAAATCTGAACCTTGAAGAAATGCATTGTCTGTTATGTACTTATGTACATTATTAGTTTTCATGTAATGAATCTCTATGACAAGCAGAGGGCACTAAATTTCAACAGGATTCACTAAACTCTTGAAACTGAGGAGTCCTTTCTTTGCAAATGCTCTTTCGCTGCAATAATCAGCACATTCACATGCATAAAAAGTTTCAACATATTTTCAAATGTATAAATACAAGGCCCTAAAGTTAATCAGAATCATATTTATTTGTCAAGTATGTAAACACATGCAGATGTTGAAGATGATGTAGATGTTGTCTCTCAAGTAAATTATAAAAACAAGATTTAATAAAAATTGTAAGAAATATACAAATAAACAATATATACATAGAGGTACAGTGTCATCTTCTGTAGTTATAGTGCAATTTTGGATATTGATTATTGAATATTCATTGAAATTTAAATGCTGTTAATCACCCCTATTCTTTCCAATTTAATTTTTCTTTTTGTCAAACAAAGTTGAGCTCCTCTGTGTCAAGGTGCACATTTCTGATGTTATAAATCATTTTACACTCATTTTACACTGTTAGCAAAAAGTATATTAAATTAACCCCCTGCAAAAGATCACATACTCAATGCTTAGATTTACTACTTCAATTAGAAAAATATTTATCCATAAATCAGTCTTAAATTCTGTTAAAATTAACTTGTAAAGGTCTTAACAATAAATTGAAATGTCTAATGCCTGTAGACACCCTGTAATCAACACTGAATAAGAACAGATTTATTAAAAAGTTAATCAGTGTTTCTCGATTTATTTCCAGGAGGATATACAATAACAAAACAGCTTACAAGTTCCAATAATTGGGGATTTTTTCAAAAAATTGAGTTGCATTTCTGTTGCTCATAAGTACAACTTCATCAAAAGGCTGAAACTTTCCAGTGGACGACTGATTTCATAGAAACAGTTTGTTGGAGAGGAGAAACTTTATTAAAACAGTCTAAACTTGACAAAAACACTTGAAGCATAAAAAAAGCTTACCAAACAATTCACTTCTTTATTTATAAAAAAAAAAAAAAAAATACAAACACAACATGGGTCAGTGCAGGAGTCTGATCCAGAAAGAAAACTGTGTGGATATTTTTCAAACATCAGTCCTTATGAAAATTAGATGAAAGTTTACAAATGCTCACACAACTGCCATTGAGACTACATCCTGCATCAGGCCAGGGCAGTGAGGTCAAAGGTCAGTGGACAACAGAATTCAGTGGCTCAGCTCTGATGTTTCCCAAATCCAGAGTGGAGTCTGTTTCCTCATCAATCTCCCCAATCACTGCCCTGTAAAGCCCAAACACACACATTTAATAATCATAAACTCTGTCTCATACTGAAAATGCACACAGTAGAAAACAGTATCCAGTGTAGAGTTATTAGTCATGACAGAAAGGTCAAAGGTCACTCACACATTGTCCCCCCTGACGATGTACAGTCCCAACACCACCTGCTCCACCCCCTGACTGGAGCTGAACACTCGCTCGTGACTTTCATCCAGAATCAGGTTGATGGTCTGATCGAAGCCCTTCAGAGTGCCCTAAACACACACAGGCAGGTAGAATCCTTACAAAACAAACCTTACATATACAACTAACAAACAAAGATATAGTGCTTAACCCTTTATAGGGCACTCACTACTCTGAAATTCAAACTTTCAACCATAGTGTGTTACAGGAGCACATAAGAATGTATTGCTTTTGTGACATTTTTCAAAAATTGTTATTGTTACGTATATAATCAAGGTCAGTCAAGTTACCATACTTGGTTCCTTGAGATAGTTGCCTCACTTTATCACTATAACTGTTGCTGTCGCTGTCTTGTATTGTATGTGGAAATTGCCAAAAATAGTCACTTGCCACATAAAGGGTTTAACAAATGTATAAGACCACCATCCAGTGTAAGGTTTGCTACTGCTGGCCTAAATTAACAGCACTGGTCATTTCCAAAATCATTTTTATGTTTCTGTAATAGCTAATACACCAGTATGTAGAAGCGCTTTAACTGAAATGATATTTGTAATGGTAAAATATAATGATTACTGTTGTCCAATTTTCAAATTTACCATTTAACCAAAAAAAAAAAACCAGAAAAAATAATAAGGCAAATTCTTATTTCTTGATTACAATTAGGCTATAGTTATTTTCTTACATTCTTGAACAGAAAAATGAGTTTTAGTGGTTGAATGTTATGCTTGATCATTTTCAGACTTCCTAGAGAAACCCAATTAGCTCAAATTTGGGAATAAACGGGTGAATTTAGATTGAGATTCCTCATTCCTGTTGAAAATAGTAAAACATTAAGAGCTCACTGAAAACGAGAGTCGCATTAAAGCACTTCATGATGTCGATGGTCTCTAAGACAACTAGGGGAAGGTGGCCTAAAAAATTTAACAATTTTATGTGTAACAGTAACAAGGTCCTCTTGGCCAGGACTCCCTTGGAAAAGAGGTTCTTAATCTCAAAGGGATATTTTTCCTGGTTAAATAAAGGTTAAAAAAAAAAAAACAACAACAACAACAACAACAACAACAAAATAGCAAAGAGAACAGGTCAAAAGTTAAAAAAAAAAAAATGTGTCAAGCAAAATAAAAGTATCTAGGCCAATACATCTGCAACAGCTGCAGGGTTTAGATGCTGTGGTTATTTTGTGCCTGTATTACATTTACAAAAGTATTCAAGGAAAATGCACAACAGGTCTGCTCAGTGAATAGGTTCACACATTCCCAATTTTGCTTGGAAAACTTTCAATAAGCTAATTTCAGAGAAACAATGTCTATCTGTGTTAAATTGGCATGTTTTCACTCTGTGGTAGAAAAATCAGAGCCAAGTTTTTATTTTTCATTTTAGGCATATGCAAAAACACATACCTCAGTGGAACACCTAAGATGATACAGAAAACTCTTAACAGTTACTTATTACTGATTTACCTCCATCTCATTATCTGAATTAACTGCTTATGATATAAGACAAATCACTCATATGTTCCTGGATTCAAATACTTTCACATAGCTTGTTTAGTTTCCAAAGGGACAAAGATACTCAAGTAATTTTCACAGCTCAATTATTCAACTAAAACCTAACTTTCTCCGTAGTTTTAGCTCAGTTTACCTTTGTGTGTGTAGCAAGTAGCTTGTACGTTTATACTTTTAGAGTAGCTTCGCAACACTGAAGATATTAACACTTTATTTATAGACAGTAACATATTTTCCGCATAGACTGATGGATTGTTGAGTATTTTAGGATTCTTTGTACTCACCACAATCATCCGTCCATCTGAGGTGATGATAGCCACAGTACCTGAAGCACCGAGTTAAAGAAACAACACATTTCACCGCAAAAGACAATCTGTTGACATTATAATTCACACATAACAAATTGTAACTACACTCCTGTTCTTTGATTTAGAGAAAGGAGCATAATTCTGTTTACAAACTACAACACAAACATCGCTCCTAGCTTGGATGCTAACTAGCTGACATTCATTCATTCATTCATTCCCTCGGACGGAGGTAGAGCATGTTAACAGGATACGGTTAATGTAGCTCTCCAGTGCGGTGGACATGTTTCCAGCCGGGCTCGCCGTTTAATTATCCAGCAGGAGAGGTGTTAGTTTATAATCCTGTCTGTCAGCTGACGGTAAAACGAATACAAAATGTAAAGGAGAGTGACGAGCTACGAACAGAAACAGCTAACACAGAGGAAGTGATCTTCTTCTTCTACTGTGTAATTCAGGTAGAACTGACATGGTACTATGCGCCGCTGCCTCCCGCCGGTGAGGAGCGTCATTGTAAAATGTACCTTCTTACACATATAACCGTATAATCGTTTTATCACAGTCGTATCCATATCCTCATGAGACCCAGGAAAGTAAAAGTTTTGGCTTTTTTACATTAAAAAGATGTCTTGATTTGAAACAGCATGATATATTTTTAATTTTTTAATGAAATTTTCTTTGCAGTGGACAGTGATGAGAGCAACCTGGTCCACAATGTCCTATCTTTAGACCGGTCAGTTCATTTCACCATCCCTATGCATGTCCACTGTATTGACATGTTTATCTCATAGGTGGATGTCATAATACTTCCCCCATAAAGCTGTTACCATTAACCCTTAGAGACCTACAACATTTTCAACATTTACTCTAATATTATTCTCTGCTTTTTGTATTTTTCAGTGAAAGTAATGTATTTTCCTATATTTAACTTATTGATCATGTAGATGTTCATTAAAGATTAGTACAGTTTCAAAGGTTATCGTATCAGAACAGAGAAAACTGAAGAAAGAGTTACTTTTTCAGAAAAAATATGTTGATAGCTAAACATAAAAACAAAGGATGTACAACCACTGTCATTTGTCGGTGTACATGGGTTTTATCTGTGAATCAGTGTTGCAGAAGATGATATTTCCTCATTCACTACAGATCCTCTGAATGTCCAGATGGGTTATATGTGATGACCATGAAAAGCTGAGAAACTGCATGTTACCTGAATTATTTACATGTATCGATAGGATCAGTAGATCAGTCAGTCAGTCATTCATTCATCTTCTGAACTGCTTTCTCCTCAAGAGGGTCACAGGGGTTCTGGAAGGTGGGGTACACCCTGGACGTGTCTCCAGTTCATTGCAGGGCTGACATGTAGAGACAAACAATCGATCATTCACACATTCACACCTACGGGCAATTTAGATTAACCAATTAACCTATTAGTGCATGTCTTTGGATGGTGGGAGGAAGCCGGAGTACTCGGAGAGAATCCACGCACACGTGGAGAGTGTGCAAACTGCACACGGAAAGGACTTGGTGTTGGGACTGAACCCAGGACCTTCTTGCTGTGAGTGTGAGGCAACAGTGCTATCCACTGCACCATTAGCAGATCAACACTTATTAAATATTTTAAATCAGTAGATGCTTTTGGTTGCTTGCAACTGTTTAGGACTTGGAGGGTTAAAAATGCTCCTGCAGACCATCCACCCTGACAATCAACCAACTAAATCTGCAGAAAATACTGGTAGACTACTACTCCTAGACTATACTAATGCCGCGTTTCCACTATGTGGTATCGACTGGACTCGACTCAGCCTTTTTGCGTTTTCATTACGAAAAAGGACCTGGAATCTGGTACCCAGTACTAGTTTTTTGGTATCACCTCCGCCGAGGTCCCAGGCGATACTAAAACGTGACGTATAAACACTGCAGACCTCTGATTGGTCAGACAGTTGTCTCTGTGATCTGCCGTTTTACAAAATTCAGATGTGGAAGTTGACAGTAAATATAGTGGTACATTAATCCACATGATGACAGCCCAGAACTACACCATGGTCGGTCCAGGAGATTC
>JAPQRP010000005.1:14847943-14863670 GCA_037367295.1 Apogon hyalosoma
CACACACACACACATACACACACACACATATCACTGTCACAAATTTCCTGTTTTAACAGGATTTTTTTCCCTTGTGTAACATCGTTGTTTTTGTGGTTATGATGTGAGGTTTTGGGGTTCGATGGTATGAAGTGAACAGCGACCAGACGAACCCTTATTTAATCTATTATACATCTTTTCAGGTTCAGTCGCCATGGAAACAAACAAACAAACAAACAAACAAGAAAACTGACAACAGTCAATCAAAAAACACACAGATCGATTAGCATATTAGATCACTGTTACTGGGGGTTGGGGGTTTAAGGTAAGGGTGGGGGCATGCTTGGCTTCTTCCTGGGAGCTGATTGGTTGATTTGTGTGTAGCAGAGAACCAATCACAGACAGGCAGGGAAGCTTTTGTTTTCTGATTGGTTCCAGCCAATCAGCTGAATCTCTCAGAATTTCCATCCATCTGTCATCCTGGCTGCCTATTGGACAAGGAAAGAAGGGGGGGAGGAGAGTGGGTGGGCCAAAGCCAAGATGAGGGATTGAGGTGGGAGGGGCTTAACTGGCCTTGTGTTTAACACACAAAACACACACATACACACACCGACACACACACACACACACATACATACACACAGTGTGGCCAGTCCAACAGGTGTAAACAGTAGAAAAAGTTTCTTATTGATCTGCTCAGTGTCATCATCATCATCATTTTCAGCATATTACTTTTCCAGTCTGCAGATTTTCATGGCACAGAAATTAAATCCAAACAATAAACCCTCCATCTCTTTGTCCATTTTCATTTGGGATGCTCCGATGAGAATCAGTTGACAATCTTTAATCTTCACACACACTCTCTCTTTTTTTTGGACCAAATTCATCCTGGCTGGTGTTCTCCATCCCTGGTTATGTCCAAAATATAAACATTTTGGACAAACCCAACCTACAATTTGCAAAAATTTGTTAAGAGGACAACCTCACTACTGGGCATTTAGTAGGTGTGTAGAAGTTTTCACACATTATTTTCATCAGTAGGTCTGTTTTTTGGAGCACTTTAAGAACTCCATCTTGTTTCAAGAGCCTGAGTCAGTGTAGTTTTGTAGCTCCGTGACAACAACTTATCAATCTGATTCTTAAATCAAGATTGTACTCTGAACCTCAGCTTTAGAGACCTGAAAACATGCAAATACTGCATGTAAACTTGTGTTCATGTGTTACAAGGTGGATATTGCTGTTGTGTTCTCATGGATCCCACCACAGTTAAAGATAAAAATGTCCCTCTTACGTCTTTATTTATAAACATCACTCCTTCCATTACTGATTTGTCTACATTAACATGCATGTGCAGGAAGACATCAGACAGACATGTACTGTTCTGGCTTCAAGAGATACAGAAAGACATTATTGTTGAACTATTACTAACTACCAGTTTCTAACTGGTAAGAAGTGTGCATGAGGATTTTCTTTGAGTTTTTCATATAGAAATGTCTGAAAAATAAAAGAAAATGTGGACACTTCACCTTACCTCAAGCTAATTGAAATGAAAATGCATGGATTTAGAATTATATTGTAAATGCACATTGTTTTGACACTTACAGGATTAATTATGTTATCATATGTCTTGAGCTGTTCACTTGCACATTATTTCCATCCACCTGATTCTTAAACATTATACCTTAACCCCTATAGAATTGCACTTCAACACAACCTTCTAAACCTTATGATTAAACTCATCCTGCTGCTCTATCACACTTCTTTTACCCATAACCCTGGTGGGATCCAAAACCAGGACTAGACTAGAACTTTACTATTGTTTTACAGGATCATTTTAATTAACTGTTTGCACATTTATTTCAAAATGTCAGCATCACAAACTAAATTTACATTTGTAAATTACTGCCTAAATACACATCTCATGGATGTTACTTCAACATTGACAACATCGATGATAACTTCTATAGTGATTTTCTCCATGTGCAGGTGTGAACTCAGCACTTCTCCTTGTATATTTTGAGGTGAATATCGGATCTGACGTCAGAGAGTCTGATCGGAGCATCCCTTGTATTTATGGCAACCAATCTGTGGATTCTGAAGACCCATCCATTTTTGTGCTGCTGTGGATCTTGGCCAGTTGAACCAGAGACCACAGTTCTGGAACCAGTGAAACCAGAAGGACCAGTGGACAAGGTTCTGGACTTGGTTGTGGCTGTAGCTGCAGTCATGGTTCTGTGACCACTAAGACCATGACCCAGATACAAGTCTTGCTCCAGTAAGACCACTGGCTATGGCTCTGGCTTAAGCAGGCCCAGGAGTCTTGTTACCACTAAGACGAGAACCCACACATATTGGACCAGTAAGACCATTGGCTGGGGCTCTGGTTTCAATAGAACTAGTACCCATGGTTCTGGGACTGCAGAACCAGTATCCCTTAATGTTGGACCAGTTAGACTGGTAGGTCTGGCTGTGGCTCCAATAGGATCAGTAGTCATAGTTCTGGTTCCAGTGACACCAGTAGGACCAGTGTGCAGAACTGGTTCAGGTGAAAAGGTGAGGAGCTGCTGCGGTCCATCAGTGTGCTTTCAGACTGCTATAGCAGTTCAAAGGTCTGACTTTAGTGGTCAATGGTCAAAGTTCATCCAGAGGGTGTGTGTAGCACCATGGTGGGTCCACTCTGAACCAGTTTGGATGGGTTTAAACCAGTTTTATTTAACTTTGTTTTATTGTTCTCCGCACTGACCTCTCCAGTCAAATGTGATTATAACTGGTTTCCATCCAGTTTAATCCAGTGGTTCTCTGCTATAAGGAATTATTATTAACCTGCCCCACGCCAAGTGCCGCTCCCAGGAGAACATCTCCTGGTTGGCTCCACTTGATTGGACCACCATCCTCTCCTTGGTTAATACAAAGCTCTGCTGGTCCTAGCTCACTGCCAATTGGCTGAGGGGAGTGGCTGCTGGAGGCGGTGCCATCGGTGTGATTGGTCATCAGGGAGGAAGAGGAGGTGGGGTTTCTGCTGATGACGAGCTCCAGGTGGTTTGGAGACTCAGCGATCAGAGGAACAACGAGGCAGCAGTCAAAGTCTCTGGTCCGCACATGATTAATCTGGTAGACAAAAAAACTTTACAGTCAGTATGGATGAAGACTAAAGTAAGAGACTAAATAATGTTATTAAAGGGTCTTTTCAGAGTCCTCAGTTCAATAAACATGACTTCATCTGGTGGCTCAAAGGGTTACAGCAGTCGTACATGATTTTGGTGGTTGAACAGTCAAAAGTTTGCACTGTGATTCTGTCATCTTTGTTTGTTCTGTTACATTGTTTGATGCGGGCTTTAAAGCTGCGTATGACTTTTGTCACTTTTGTCAGTATCACGAATCCTAAGTCTTTCCGTGATTATGCGACTGAATTTCTTCCCTCTGTAAAAAATTTCTAAGTGTACTCCACCATAGGTCAGTAGGTCACTTGGGCATTCTCAGAAATTTGTCATGATGTGCACTGTGGGAAGTGGAGCTCCATGGAGCTGCAGTAGCAAGAGGCAAGGAAGCTGTTTCTGTGTTTGTTGCCGGTTTGGCCATAATGCAGCTGTGGGGAGCTCTGCTTCCCAAAATGCTCTGTTTGTAAACAAATGGACTGTTTATAGTTTTACACTTATGCCGCATTTCCACTACGTGGTACCGGCTCGACTCGACCTTTCTGCGTTCCCATTATGAAAAAAGACCTGGAATCTGGTACCCTGTACTAGTTTTTTCGGTATCACCTCCGCCGAGGTTTCAAGCGATACTAAAACTTGATGAATAAACACTGCAGACCACTGACTGGTCAGACAGGTGTCTCTGTGACCCGCCATTTTACAAAATACAGATGTGAAAGTTGACAGTAAATATAGCGGTAGCTTAATCCACATGACAGCCTGCAAAACTACATCATGGTTGGTTGAGCAGATTCAGTCCTTGGTGGTCGACGTAAAAATTCAGATGAGACAACAAGCAACGAGTGACTTTATCAGCAACTCCCTGAGCAGACGACACAGAAGTAATGTGCCGCACTGCTATGACCAACAGGTACTTTAAAGTCGGTAGTATCCTGTAATGGAAATGGTCCCCAGGAATAGTACCTGGTACTTGAGTCGAGTCGAGCTGAGCCAAGTCAAGCCAGTTCCATGTAGTGGAAACGCGGCATTAGAAATTTTTCACTGTGAGGGAAGAGATTCAGGTGCGTAATCATGGATAGACTTATAGATTTGTGATAGTTAGGCTATAACTCGGGTTTTACAAATTTAATGAAAAATCGGTGATGAAAGTCATACGCAGCGTTAAACGTGGACAAACCAGTGAAAAACAGAACTTCATTACCAACATTGTAATTGACAGTGTTTATGGATATGAAAACTATCAGTCAATTTTCATCTTCTTCTACCTTTCTTCTTTTGGCAAACAAAGTGTCAAGAGGACTGTAAAAAAAAAAGCTTCTAATTATGTATGTATTTACATGGGTTTTTACCTGTAGTATTCGGTCAAAGGCTTTTAGGCCTCCCTGTTCTGCTGGGCCTCCTGGTCGGATGTTGTTGACATAGACCCCACGGTCCAACAAACCATCAGAAACACTGAACCCAAAATCTTCCAGGTCTGTGGCCTTCTCTAGAGTCAGCTACACAAATACATGTACATAAATACATACAATAATACACCTACATTGTTTAAGAATATGTGGCCAAATACAACTTTTGTAGTAACCAATGGCATCTTTGTTGTTCTAGGTTTAATGTTAAATGACTTTGATTTTGTGGTTCTGTTCAAGTTGGAAAAAATTCCGTCATGAGCATCTGGAGCCTCTCGGTTCATTTTTAATTTTTAAGTGGTGTTAGAAATAGGCTCAGAACAAAATGTGTTTGGATGTAGCTGGATAGCTCATCAGCCAATCAGAGCAAAGGTACAGGTGGCTGCCTGTTGTTGTATCGAACAACATCTGACCTGCCCTGTGTCAAATAAATAGTGGTGACTGGTTCTGTCTGGTCTAGGCAAAATGGTGGATGAAAGCAGAACCAGACTCATCAGTCAGACAGATGGATCCTTTTCATAGGCTAGTTTAGTTGTTGTCTGTGGGTCAATATCTGTGGACAGCCTTAAAACTTTGGTACCATCATATGCTTTCCTTATCTGATAATTTATTTACTGTCAATCACTAAAGAAGAGACTCAAATCTGATTTAGTGCTCATTAAAAATCTAGATCTTCTACTTATCATATTCATTTCCCTTATCAAAATGTATAAAAAACAAAACCACACATTAGGCTTGATTATCTTTAAAAAGAAATTCAGGATTAGAACCAAGTGGGAGACAACATCCCGAAGTTAAAGATCACCTTGTGGAGCTCCACAGGGTTCTGGTTCAGGATTTCATTGACCTCCTGTCTCATCTTCTTCATGGCAAAGGCTCGACGATGGGGGTCAGAGGGCAAGGTGTTGGACCGTGTGGTCACCTGGGAGAATTCAATGTGAATGTGTTCAACATACTAACAATGATGTGACACAACAACTGAAAACGTACAGGTCAGAGGTCAGAGCAGAGTACCTGCGGTCGGGAGTTGCTGCGTTCCTGGAAACTTGCCTGACGACCCAGCGTGCTGCGCAGGGGGGTGGGGTCATGGTTCAGACTGAGGCTGGAGCCTGACATTATGGTTGCCTGGAGACAGCCAGAGAGCCAGTCAAAAACTCCAACTCAGAGACAGCTGATTAAAAATGGAGGTTACAGACAACCGAGGGGGCGTGACCTTTGACCCCAGCTGCCAAGATCACACCAGGAAAGGACAGGTTTCTACTGACAGGATCTACTAATGCTTCTGGTGGTATTTACTGATGTGTTTCCGTCTGTTGCCATTTTTTATTTCATGAATCTTGCTGAGGACAAAATCTACTCACAGGATCACAGCAGTAAATCAGATCCACTGATGCGATCTGTTGGGTCGTTATTGAGCAGATCTACCAACACAAAGTTATGTCTATTGAGATGATCTACAACTGTTTTCAATGACAGATTTTGCAGCAGGATCCAGTTACAGGACATACATTTGTTTTAATTCTTACCTTTAAAGTTCTACTGTGTTTTTGCTCTAAAGGACCGTCCTCATCCAGAACCATAACTACAACATTTAGCTTAACATTTAAAGTCATTGTTCTTGCTCAACAACTAGAACAACAATTACAGAAAAGAACGATGTCATTGGGATCCCTTTCAGAGTGATCTGACAAAAATACTGACAGCCAATCATAATCCATCTGAAATTGGAGGACATTGTACTTTTTTGTTTTTATTTATCTACTCTTATTTATAGCATAAACGTGTGTTTTTCATACTTAGGGTCAGGATCAGAAATGGGTCTCAGAAAATAGTGTTTGATTTGATTAACGTTAATAAATGCAGAGGACCTCAGTCATAATAACAGACAAGTAAAAAAGAGACAGTAATACACAGCACTTTGAAGGAACTGTTAATGGTTTTCTCTCTGTGACTGATGTTTGAATATTCTGGCAAAGTGCACTGAACTCCTGTACAGTGTTTACATGGGGCCATTCATTATGTATTTTTGAAAATATGGTGCCCAAGGAGACAAAAGAGATTTTTTTTTGGGTCTTTTAGGAGTTAACAAACCGAATTGACAGCTGAGCAACAGAGCCTCACTTTGTTGACCCATTGTAGGTAGTATAGGCTTTTGTGGATAATTTTTGTGGACTTTTTGAGACTGATGGAGGTATTTTGTGTTGAGAGCATTGTGTAACATGTTTATTTTTATATGAGGGAAAGTGGATTGATAAACACCTTTTCATCTGTCTTGCAGTGCCAGTTTTATTATAAAAACAAACAAACTGTAAAATGTCATTCTTCATTAGTGTGGATGCTCAGAACATTGTTGTTATAGTTACAGGTTTAGGTGTGGACAGCCCCATAAGGATCATTTACTCAACTGTATCGATACATTTCCTGACAGAATCTACTATAAGTTGTTTGTACTTAAGATATATAGTTAAATCTTCTCTTAAGATGTGAGTGTACTCTTTCTTTCTGAAATGACCTGTTGACTAAATCTACTATATATTACATGTATTTCATGTGTGATGACTGACATCATTTTTGTTCAGGCCTTCACACGTCACTCAACAAATGCTCACTTCTCAGCCAATCAGATCCAAGAACTCATCAGATGCATGCATGACTGACAGATCAGCCTTATGACTGGCAAGACAAACTACCCATCAGGCCTTGCACAAGCTCTCCCAGCATGCCTTGCTCAAACTGCCATGCCCGGTGCAACATGACTCTGCCACGTGATTAATCAGAAGCTGGGCGATGTCACTAAAATGTCACAATGACGTCACCATGGTCGGTAGCGTTGCTGCTGGGTGCGGTTAGAGTCACATTCAGAGACAGCTAACATGTCTGATGTTTCACAACGCTAAAACTCCAGGTACAGAGAAGAGAGAGGAGAGGAGGAGGAGGAATTAGTAAGTGGGGAGAAAAGAGGATACCAGAGTGAGGAGGTGCGTCTCCTTTCCAGACTCCTGGAAGAGAAGCAGTCATTTCTCTTTTCAGCCCAGTCACTCAGATTTACTGCTGCATTTTTAACCAATGCATAAGCATATAACTCTTTTAACACGAAGAGATGGCATATTATCACTAACACTGATAAAACTGTATCTACTTAGGGCTGGGTGGTGATTCAGTATTATTATTTAAAGACAGGTGAAAAACCTGAGTTGTGATCTGATCATACTGTATTATTTTGCAAGTAAATGTATTATTTCAGAGATAAAATATTTTGTTCATCGTCCCATTGACATTTTTTTAATGTATTTTAGAGTATAGTATAGTAAATATACCTATCTACATCAGACAAAAATACATAATTTAAATGTTAATGTCATATCTACATTTTGGCTTTAACTGTTTTTTTTTAATGTTAGGCAGATATTTCATAGCATTTGGAAAAACTTTAGATTAGAATGATAGGATTTACTGCTTTTGTTGTTTTCATATCTCAGATTAAAACCTGGTGCTTTAGCACCAGAAGATGTTCCACTGTTCTAACATTTTATCTGTGAAACAAGTAACAAACAAACAATGATGCATCAGACAAAGATTTACACATAATGCTTCGGTCTTACACTATTTTATTGCAACTGAGGCAGCTACTTGTGTTAAGAGAATATGAAACACCTCAAAACACCTTAATTTATTAAGTAGGGTATTAAAACAATTTTCTTTCAGGCTACATCCACACTAATATGTTATGCAGTTCTAAAATCATGATGACAACAAATCTATCATCATCCACCATTTTTAACTATTCTTACACTACAGTAACACATATCACTTGAGCAGGAGAGATGATCATGTCAGAAAACATTCTCAGATACTGCCTGACTAACAGCTGGTGTGAATATAGTCAGTGTGATAAAATCTACATCTACAGATCTAAATTATAATACACCAGTGTCAAAATAATAATAATAATAATAATAATAAAGAGAGTCAACAGTATCTCCAAAAGCCTCAGTTTTAGGGATCCTAAAACATAGGTGTAATATGAATACTACATGTAAACTTAGCCAAAATAAGTGTTTTAAAATTGCATTTATTAGGGGGTATAGTGTGATGACAGTGCTGGACACAAGCATTGTTGCAAATCTCTGGAATAACAGTTTGTCCATTGTAAAATATTGTACATAGTATCATAGTAAACAGCAGAATTTGACAACATGACTGTTGTTGACAGAAATAATGAGGATGGAAATGTCTATAATGTGGTATGAGTGTTGAATTAGCAGGGTCATGTATGTGACTGGGGTGATATTTTTTTTGGGGGGGGGTAGTAGTAGTAAACATATAAAAAGTACCTTGTAAAACAAAAACGTATTGGTGTGGCTGTAGCCTTAGCAATGGAAAGAACACTCCTCAAGTAACACCAACAATATTGAAAAGTATTTTATACCCAGCCCTATAACTGCCCTTTCTCATGGTACTATTATTATGACTAGGAGTTGTACTGCTGCTACTTCTAATAGTTGTACTTGAGTAATGAAAGTATAACTCACTTCCAGTTCTCTGAGGATACCGCTCTGCCCACAGGTCTCCAGATCCTCCAGTGCCTGAGACCAGAAGTTCTCCTCCTGGTCTGGCTCTGTCCCATCATGCCCCACCGTGAACCTGAAGGAAGAGGTCAGAGGTCGAACAATCAATCAGAGGAAAGAACAGCCCGATGACTGACACACAGAGGAGGCAGGTAACGGACAGGTCATGCTGGTGAGTCTGTGCTGTGGGGACATGTACATCTACAAAATCCACCAGGTGAACGTGTCTGTGAGACAGGATCCAGAGGTCACCAGGTGAGGGTTTCTGTTGGAGGTTGGAGGGGTGACAGAGGAGTGAGGGTTAAAGGTCACATGTCAGTGTGGTACCTGCTGTCAGTGATTAGACCGCTGGGCCGGTTATAAGCTCTGCAGAAAGAGACACACTCCTGTTACTGTCCGTGTTCAGAAACGTGGACGCAGCCTCTGTGACTTCAACACTGGTTTGAGGTCTACTGTTTCAAAACTTTGTATTTAGTATTTTGCTTGTTGTCATTTCAGCTTTTTGGAGCTGGAGGTGATCATACTTTGACATAAAGGTGGCACTGAGGAAGAGCGAGGGGTAAAACTTGTGAAGCAAACACTACCTTTCTGAAAACACTGACTAGACTACAAACTAACGCTGTTATATTTTTTGCTAAATGTTAACACATACAGTAAATGTCAGCTTTGCATAATGTATAAGCACGCCACTTAGGTGTGACAAACTAGCATATATTGCAGATACATGCAGTATGTACACACATGCACTAGCACTCGTCCACACTCTGCCTGCTTTTAAACACTCCAGTGCCTGGTGCTATTTGTCACATTTTTATGTAAACTACCCATCATTGCACATGCAAATGCATCAGCACTTCATCAGCACTGCACTGCAAAACTGTTCTTTTTCTTTCCTATGTTTCTAGAATGTATTTAATTCTGTGTTTCTTTCTGAATATGACTTGCACCTGATATTTGGAGAATGGCACTACAGTCTAAAATAAATCTGATTACAAAACCAAATGAATTCTAATATTAGGTAACCTTGCTAAATTAACGTCAGGTTTTATAATTAAATTGAAGCAGTGCTATAACAAAATCCTTTGACACAGTTACAATCCCGCTGAAAAAAAATGCTTTATTTAACAAACAGAGGGTGTGATAGACTGACTCCGCAGGCAGTTTGCAGTCAATTGCACATGTCAATAACAGCTCACACTGCAGACATCAAATCCTTCTATTAGCCCTAAAATGTTATTAACAGAGCAATAATTGACAAACTGGCCATCAGTGAACTTAGTAAAATGTCAAAATAAAACAAATGAGACCAGAGTGAATTCTGGGAAAGTTCAGAAGGCTGATAGGATCAGAGGTAGTAAAAACAAGCCTGGATTTTTTTATCCAGTGACAGTCAGTATTATACTTTACATTCACCTTTGCTGTCCATTTACTGCCCCTTTTCCCACTGCTCTGAATAGGTAATGCTGAGTAGGAATATGATTATCAACAAATGAATTTAGGGGATAAAAGTGTAAAATGTATAAGTTTGATTTTGGTTGAGCTTTGAGTATTGGTTAAAGTATGTTTAATAAAGAAATGTGAGCAGATGCAGTATGAAGAAAACAGCCTGTAAACACTCAAAGCTGTCTGCAACACTCTGTCTCACCCTCCAAGTGGGGGGCGGTCCCAGTCGTCATCACTCAGACCCAGATCTGACAGCGGATTGGCTCGCTGGCGAATAGAGGAAGATGATTGATTGGTTGTCTTGGCGTTGCGCCACTCATGGAAGCTATAGGGAGACGATTGAAATGGTGGAGCTGCAAACAAACAGAAATATTTTAAATTATTATTAAAAATTAGGATCAGGATTCAGAGGTCAAAGGTTATGCTCTATATACCTGGGGTGGTGAAGCTACTGTCTATGTTGGATCCGTCCCAGGACTCCACAGCGCTGTCCACAGACGGCAGAGTGCAGAATGCTCTCTGGCTCGATAGTGGTGCTACCATAACAACTGGCTCCTCCTCTCCATCCTGGTTCTCCTGGCCAAGCCCCACCCCTGACCCCACACCTGGACCAATCACACAGGACTTTGGGCTTGATACTAAAAGGAAGGAAAAAAAGCCTACATTCATAAATGCTCAACCAGAATTATACAAACGACGTTAAGAACAATTGGTGAAGTTTGCATTTGATCAGATACCCTCTGCTACAGCGGGCACAAAAACACAGAAAGTCATAGTTTAATTTAACTGTTCTGTGGGTTTTTTTGTTAATGGAATATTAACTAGTAACTAGGATAGTAATGCACCATAACTCTAGATGCCACAATTAAGATGATTAATGTGAAGCTTGAAGCCTGAGTTTATAGAACTATATGCACAGTTGACATGTACAGAAATGATGCATGCATCACTACACTCATAACATATAACAGACATGTAAGATAAGCATTATGTAAGATGCACTGGAAAGAAGCAGTAAAAAGAGTGGAAAGTATTTGGTTTGGTTTCTGATTTATTTCATTTTTTTGTTTTGATCAGATTCCAGTGGTCATTAGAGGAACTGCAGCTTAACACAGTGGTCTGTTGACACTATTTGATAAGGATTCCTCTTTCATGCCAGTTTCTCATATATTACCTAACTTTTGAGACACAGATCTCCACAAACAAAAAATAGATAACCTATAAAGATCTAGCAACAATTCTTTCCTCGGTGGATTTTTCAAAGGTCATTCAGCATTGGAGTTGTGACTCAAATACATAAGAGACACAAACTGAACGAATCTCCTCTTAAATATAATCACCTTGGTGTTACTCTCGTCTTTGTCAAACAGAAAATATGTAACAATATAAAAAAAATGATGCTGATGTTAACATACGCTCTCCCTGCTTCTTGATCTTCAGCGTCACCGTCTCTCCGGCCTGCTGCAGCAGACTGATGGCTTCACTTAGAGGTTTCCCCTTCAGGCTGCTGCTATTGATTGCCAGAATACGATCTCCGACATGGATCGCCCCAGTCCTGAAGTACATGACACATAACACACATACAAACAGCTCATTTTACACTGCAACAGTGTATCTGTTGATCAAAATGTATTTCCAAATATTCTAGTAATGTATTATTTTCTTTTTTGTGTATTTGATGATTGTCTTTGTCTTTTCTGGTAGTAAAATAAACTATTTGAATGACTAAAACATGTAACTTTAACACATACATAAATTTGACAAAATATATAGAAGTATTCAACCAAAATGTAAGAAAATAAATAGAGGACATTATGTAACATAAAATGCTGCACACTTTTAATACCCTTCGGCCAAATATAGTGTAAGATTCTGTTGAAAGTTACTGGTCTATAATTTACATAAGATTATCTTTGTGTAAATTTGGTGCGGAAATCTCAATGCATTCTTCAGATAGTGCAATTATGTCGTTGAAAGGGCATGTCGCCATTTGATCTTGAGAACGTAGGTCAAGGTGACCTTTTTTCAATAGGCTTCTGCTCCATGCCAAGATGCATCCATAAATTTGGTGCAGATATGTCAATGCATTCTACAGATAATGCCATTACGCTGTTGATTGGACAGACAGATGGACAGACGGATAGACAGACAACAAAACAGTTGCAATACCCCTTCAGCTCGAAGTTGGCCAAAGGGTAAAAATGGGGAAAAAATTGTATTATTTATCTTCACCAGCAGAGGGCAACATTCCCCACTGTGCCTCATCAGAAAACCTGCCCTTTGTTATTTTACTGAAATAAAATGACTATGTTTAATTAAAGACAAACAGTTTTTACTTTTCATTTGTGTAAGTGGCTAAAGTTTTTATCCACCCTAAATTCAGCAAAGTAACAAAAGGTCCCCACTTACATTTAAGGAAGAGGTAAGACTCTTCCATTGGCTCATTACTGCAGTGATTAATATCTATCAGCTGTGAAATGTTCTTTAACCTTAACTGATTCAGTGAGTAGCTTCTCATTTCTTTAACAACCATCCGTTTAACAGAAAGCATAAAAATTGGATGCTGCCAGGATTTATCAGGGCCATTTGGCTTGTGAAAGAGTGGTTTAGGGAACTAGAGACACTGTTTTCACATATGGATTGTCCACCTAAGTCCAGACCTGATCCTCACTGAAAATCTTTGGGATATAATGGAGAAAACTTAACATCACTTTGGTCAGACTCTCACATCATCAATATAAGATCTTGGTGAAAAACTAATGCAACTATGGACAAAAATGTTAAAATATTTATTGTGTCTGGAAACTTTTTTTCTTTGGTTGGGCAGAGTAGAAAACAGTGAGAAGGTTATGATAAGAAACAGAAATAACAAAGCCGTATTTAAACAACTTTTTTAGAATTTTAAAAATAAGTTTAACAAGTAAATTGGTCCAATAACAAATGTAAACAAAATGTATATTGAAGTTGTAGTTTTTAATTTATATTGTAAATATATACATTTATCTGACACTCAAGAGAAAACGAAACCATTTTTAGGATAGCATCTAAGATGAAATATCAGGAATTGGCTCCAATAATCCATTTATTCACCATTTTATCATTAAAAATACTAGTTTCATAAAAACAAATCAATGTCCTTTTCTGTTTTTTTTTTTTTTTCATTTCCTTTTTTCTCTTTCTTTGTATTAACCTTTTGTGTATTTTTAAGGTGTGTTGTGTCCTGATCTAAATATGTAGGGATATGGAAGTCAAGATGTGTGGTCTTGGCTTTCTATGTTCAGATGTTTAATTTCATCATTTTTATTAAAACTGAAAAAACTAAATATTTTTTATATTTATGTTAAAAAAAGTTAATGTTTTATAGTTCCTTATGTTGTAAAATAAACAGAACAGACTGTGCGTTAAATTAGGCATTATAAAGAACACACAACACCCTGTGATTAGTTTATAGGTGTGTGTGTTGTTGTGTGTACCTCTCAGCCAGGCCTCCTTTGCTCAGTGAGGAGATGATAATGGGGTCAAACGGTTCTTCTGTGCCTGAGATGGTGATGCCCAGCGGGCCGCCGTACCGCTGCAACTCCACAGTGTAGATGATGCTGCCAGATACCTCCTGTTCATCTGAAGATGACAACAAACATTCATTCAACACCAGGTGAACACATGGCATAGACTGTAGGAGGCTCTATGGGATCATAATGTAGATTTAGGAGTCTTTGAAAAGTCCTCAAAGAAGTTCTAGAGTCTTTGATTGGCTACTGGGAGTGAATTTGGTTTTATTTGTCACTAAGAATATTCTACGAGTAGAATTAGTTTAGTTTAGTTTAAATTATTTGTTATACATGAATAGTGAGCTGATCGGACTGATGGGTGTATAAGAAAACCTGCATCCTTGAGGTGATCCTACAGGTCCTTGAAGAAGATCTAATGGCCTCTGATTATGTTACGACTGATTGAAGATGTCTTGAGGGTCGTTGAGGTAATTCATCATGTTTTATGCATTTTTAAAGAGGATTCATGGTCCATTAGAAGGTTTTCAGTGTCCTTGAGTGAGTGTTAATGATGTCTGATGACGGACCTGAGTTGTCTTCGTCTTTGCGGATCTTCAATTTGACCAGTTCCTCACACTGCTGAAGGATCTGAACAGCCTCCTCCATGGAGCAGTTCTCCACCCGGATGTTATCAATAGCCAGCAGCTTGTCTCCAAGCTCCAATGTCCCCGTCCTGAACAGAAACACAGAGACATTATTGTCAGTGGTTCAGAAGGGGATGACCCAGTTTAGGTCCTGTTTCAGGTTCAGAAAATTAAAGCCCATCAAAATTGTATGTTAAAGTTTAGACAAAGTTCCTCATTCAAGCCAGGGTTTGTTTTATCCCTTCTGGGCATTTTACTTTTAAGAGGATATTGCTTCCAGCTCAGATTTAAACATTGTAGGTGATGGTAAAGCAGCTTTACACTGGTTACAACCCACTACTGAATAAAAAAAAAGAAGTCTACTCTACTGTAGGAACGAGGTGGACTCTATGAAAGCAACCTGTTCCTTCTGTTGATGCAAACTGCTCAGTTTAAGCCAAAAAAAACCCACCATGATTCACATTTTCATGTGATAAAACTAATACCTATGAAAACATAGTTATGACCATTATATTCCATTTCTGTTATTAGAACCACCTAAATCCCTGTAAATCTTTTCAAGGCACTTTAAAGCCTAATGATGGATTGTAGACTTTTTAACAACCTGCTGAAAGTCTGGATTGGCTATAATGTTCCTGTTTACCAGACAAAGGTGTGTGTGTGTGTTTGTTTGTTTATATGTGTTTGTCACGGGGGTCGCTGGTGCCTATCCCAGCTACTTATGGGCGAAGGCGGGGTACACCCTGGACATGTCAGCAGTTCATCACAGGGCTGGATAAAGTGGGTTCAGATAATGAATGAATGTTTGCTTGTGTGTACCTGTGTGTGTGTTTGTTTGTTTGTACCTGTGTGTGTTTGTGTGTGTGTACCTGTTTGTTTGTGTGTGTCTGTGTGTGTTTGTTTTTACCTGTGTGCACGTGTTTGTGTGGGTGTGTGTTTGTACCTGTGTGTGTGTTTGCGTGTACGTGTGTGTGTGTGTGTTTGTACCTGTGTGTCTGTTTGTGTGTACGTGTGTGTGTTTGTACCTGTGTGTGTGTACGTGTG
>JAPQRP010000005.1:14868812-14879318 GCA_037367295.1 Apogon hyalosoma
AGAGAGAGAGAGAGAGAGAGAGAGAGAGAGAGAGAGAGAGAGAGAGAGAGAGAGAGAGAGAGAGTTCTGAGTTTCTACAGAAGTTGCACATGAACCAGAATCCTTACAGACAGATGAGTTAAAGCACCGCACCTGTCGGCCGGACCACTTGGCCTGATGGTTGTTATGACGATGGGACGAGACTTGTTTCTGTCTTCATGGGCCCCACCTGCAAGTACACATTCAAGTCATGTATGCATTTATGACGAACACCAATAATACAAACACACACACAGATTTCTTACCTCTGATAACGAAGCCAAAGCTATTTCCTTCTTTGTGAAGTGTGACTTCCACATTTTTAAACATGACACCTGACCCCTGCACAGCTGCAACACACAGCATATTAACATGACCTCGGGCCTGCCAGAACTTTAAAACAACAAATTATATACACTCCTAAAACACTCCTTTAGGGGTTAGTGATAAGATTGGTGTTACAGCAGCAAGAGGGATAGCCAAAATTAAAGTAAAAAATAAAGCAGCACTCAGTGAACACAATAATAAAAAAGCAAGATATGATAATCATTCATTCATTCAGGCTTTATTTTGTCTCAATGTCT
Organism: Apogon hyalosoma; assembly: GCA_037367295.1. NCBI lineage: Eukaryota > Metazoa > Chordata > Actinopteri > Kurtiformes > Apogonidae > Apogon > Apogon hyalosoma. Next base: position 14,869,415 of record JAPQRP010000005.1, read on the forward strand.
CAATAATGAGGTACAGAACTCATTTGCAGCGGGGCTCAGCAAACTTGTATAATGGTGATAAAAACAATGAAAAGGTCATTCAGTCAACCATAAAACCTTAAGAATACTTGAAGGTAATAAAATATATTATATTTGAGGTCTTCACATATAACATAAGTCTTCAGATAAGTGTTCTACCCAGAGATTGCCTATGAGAATATGATATGAGAATAAAAACAAGGACTATGTGGACCTCAAATGAGAGGACAGTTATAGTGAAACATCATTTCTAGTAGAGTCTCAAACTGCCCAGCAGACAAATCAAAATACATCTTGAAACTCTTGAGTTTCTAAAAGTGTTTCTAATGGATCATATAGTATATTTAGATTACATTTTGCTGCCATGAAAAAAATTAATTCACAAGTTATAAGCTTTTCTTGTCGTCTCTACTGCAGAACCCAGACTCAATCATCCTTCAGGCAGCAAAGAATTATCTCTGTCACAGTTGACAATGTCTTCAAAGACGGTCTGAAAGTTACTAGTCTGCCAGAACCATCTTGAGCATTTCATAAAACCTGACAGTAGAATGTGTGTCTGACTGACAGGCAAGCTACATAAATGTGGGGTTTGCATTCCCCATTAATTCAAGTTTGACATTTCACTAGAGAAAAGGACTGAGTGATGAGGGTTTATCTTATTTGACAGTTTGTTTAACTTTTTCCAACAACAGACTTTTTGTAGACATGTTGCCTCAGGGAGGTTGTCTTACGTTCATAAACATAAACTAATACTACCACTACTCCTTTCCAAAACACTACAACACTGTTTCACTTCTAGATCTACAGTTGTTTGTACTTACAGACAGGTGGCAATTCGTACTCAACCTCCAGAACAACTCGCTCCCCAACATTCTTCAATAGGCTGATGATTTCATCATGTCTGAACTTAGCCAGGTTGATGCCATTAACAGAGCGAATGTAATCACCCACGTTCAGCTGGTCACTCCTGCAGAAATGAAAAAAAAAAAAAATGTGACAAATCAGCAGCTAAAGCCTGACTTAAGTGAACTTAAAACTAGAAACACTGGACATTATTATGGCTCCATACCAGGGTAAACTTTTAAAATCCACTCCCCATGTCCTTTATTTTAAACCTTTTTTAGGGTTACCCTTAAACAAAAGATCTGGAAGCCCAATATGCATGTTAAGATAAGATAATCCTTGATTAGTGCAACAATAGGGAAATTTGCAACAATGAACATATGTCCAAACAAAGACTTGAACCCCAGACGCTCATATTAAAAATCTAATGCTCTACCACCTAAGCTATCTGGGAAGACTCACAGGTCAACATCCTCTAGTTTCTGTAATCAACATGCAACTAAAATAATCAGCTGAAACATAGTTCAAATGTAACCCTAACCCTGAAAGGGGTCTCTGGTGACCTGGAAATGTAAAATAACTTACAACTGGATCAAACATTGAAGCAGATATTTAGTAACATATGGTAGTGAAGATTGCAATCAACTGACAACCACCTCCCAGTAGAAAACAGACTTCAACTCTTAAGTTACAGCACCACTGCTGAGTTGGGTGGACAAACTTTAAACAAAAGCGGAAGAAGATAAAATAATCTAACCAGACACAGTAAAATAAAGTCGGAAGCAGACACTGATGGTTCATACTAATAGATTTGTTACCTGGCTGCGATCCCCCCCTGTCGCAGATTTGAAACCCGTGGCTTCCCATCCTTGTCGATGCCCCCTGAAACTGTCAACCCAAGCGTCGTCCCCTCCTTCTTCATCAGCTCCACCACAGAGCAACCACGAAACTCATCTACACCACAGGGACAAACACAGGTGATCACTCGCACACTATTTATCACCATGTTTTGTTTTGTTTTTATTATGTTTTTTTTCTTTCATTTTTATTTATTTCACAATTCCCTAATTTCTGACTGCACATTTTTTTCTACACTTTTCTCTGGACAAAGAAATAAAATAATAATCTTGACAAAAAGAACTGAAGCCATCTTCTATTCTGTCATCCATCTATATTTCAGAAAACGACTGAAATATTTAACAGGGAGAAAGATAGATAGAGGGAGAGGGATATTTCAGGGCAGACAAGAAAAATCTGATGTAACCAGTCCTCAGGTGTGATATGACAGAAAGCAGGGTTTTATTAAAATGTTGTATTTTAATATTCATCAGGCAGGTCTTCACCCTCTTTCATACAGACAGGATGAAGACATCTGATCTTCAGCCATGACCATCATTGTCTTCTTCTTTCTTTTCATCTTTTTCTTCCAAAGAGGCTTTAGACCAAGAGAGTTATGTCCTTTTCAACTTCCTGAAAACTCTGTACTGCTGACTCAAAAAAAAACAAAAAAAAAAACAACTTAATTCTAAAAAATGTTAGATGAAACAGCTTAGTGAAGTGGTGGTTCAGCAACTTTTTCAAACGTTACTTCACAAACTGCCTGTTAACGATGAAGACATCAGACTATAACAAAGCATCTCCAGGGAAAATAGACTTTTGTTAAAACAACAGAAGATTAGAGTGCCTTGTCTGTCAAATTGTACTATTAGAGTGATCACTGGTGGTCTTCTTGGGATTTCTTGGAATTTCAAATGCGGAAATCAGGTTTCTCCTGCATTTATCAGCCCAAAGTCAAGTTTTTCCTTTAAAACAAAGACAGCAATGCTAGTTTTACTTTGGCTGACACAGCTTGAACATCCAAAAATATATCTAACTGGTTCCAATGCTACAACAGCTCCTTTTCCAAACACTAACTAAACCCCCAAACTGGTTGAAAAGACAAAGCCCCAATGCATTTGTGCCCCATGGGACCTTATTTCAAAAAAATGTTTGCACATATGTACATTTACACATATGACATTTGTCAGTTTAGAAGATTCTATAAGCCAAGGAAGTCACACTTTGTTGTAAAACTGGTGAGGTATTAGATGGTAAAAATATGTACACAGAAAGACTGTACAGCCAAAGGTAACACAAATGATGTCACTGTAACCATACTGTTGCCCATAAACTTGGAATAAAATATGGCGATGGCTACTGCCACAGTACTGTGGCACGAAATATAATTTTTTCTATTTCCACAGTGCCAATCAAATGTTAGAATTTGCACTGTGACAAAAAGCAGTAACGTAATGTTTTTTGCCACAGAGCCACTCATGGATACTGTTCCATGAGCTCATTAGCCTCTTGTTGCCACAGTATTGTGGTATTACAAGTACAAACGACAACGAAACTATGTCAGTCCACAAAAATTTAATATTTCGGTCTTTTGTCCACATGACGCCTGCACTGTGGGTGCCCTGAAACAATATTATTGGAGAATAGGTCCAAGAGCCAGACCTGCAAAATCAGAGGGGTTGAAAAAGGTGACAAAGTAAGTTGCCACCTGGGGGCCGCCTGACTACACTACAGCAAAAGAGATAGAATCATACTGGTAAATGGGAGGAATTATTTTTACCCCCATTGACTATGTATTTTTGAATATCCAAATAAAGTGAAATTTACTATAGTGAATGATAAATAAATGACAGGACTGTCAAGAAAAACTTCAGCACAGCTTGAAGGGGTATGGTTTATATATTGATGTATTAAAAACATTTTTTGTTTTAGATATACGTAGCAGTGTTATTGTAATGGGGTACAGTTAGTGCAGGGGGGTAAATCGAGTACAGCTAGATTGTAAATTCAGCATGTAATAGTAATAGAGCTCCTCAAATGCAGTAATGCAAATACTAGTATGCAGCAACTCATCTCAAGTTGATCAAAATAAACAAATCCATCTTATATCATGTATACTGGAATTTGCCATTAACAAGTACTGACTGTGTAACTGAGTAACACAGCATGCAAACTAATAATCATTCATCTATTCACTTTTATTTGACAAAAACGATGTCAACCAGATAAACAGAGTTCACACCTGGTTGGCTGTTAAAGTGATACGAATGATATGGAAATCAACTCACCTAATTTGTACTATTTTCTTCAGGAAATCTGCACAGGAGTAAGTTCAGTATGACAGGTTTTACTACCAGATGTTCACATCAAAAAGAATGTGGTTGTGCTTGCCCGATGATTTGGAGTATGCACATAATTCTTAGGGGGTAAAAAAAAAAATACAGGGGTAAAAATTGTACACGACAGCCAGTGAAACACTTGCGCGATGCGTTCCATCAACATCACTGAAGATTCTGAAAGTTCATTTTATTGAGTGGGTTCGGAGAGTCAGGTGTAGGTGCACAGTGATGTTTTTCAACCTCTAGCACTCAGTGTGCTGCCTTTGGAAGTCTATTGGCACTCATCAGCATCATCCCCTCCCCCCCTAAAAACACTTTGGATTTAGACGATCCATGTGGAATTTTGAGTTCAAAATGGGGAATTTCGCTGAAAGGCAACTAGTTTGCAGGTATGCAGAGTGGAAAAAATCTCACAACACTGCCTTTGCGTTGCTGTATGTATAGGTAAAACACCAATTTTTGGAAACGATGACGCCATAATACCAGAGGAAGAAAACCTCAAACATAACAACAGGTACCAACAACAACAACAACAACAACAATGGTGGATTACAGATTTAAATTGTGCTGCAGGCACTGCTAAGTTTATTAGCACTACTACAACAAAACCTGCCACCTTCTTCTTGTGTTTATGTTTGTACTCAGCGCACTGACAAAGAAGGACCTCATGCACATGCCCATTGCATTCCTCTGTGACTTCAGTGTATCCTGAAGCTCTGTCTGTGTTTGTGTACAGCACCACATATAGGTGTGGCATACGTATTATACCGTTTTAACCCAGTTTTCCTGTTTACACCTGAAGCAGATATTTCTTGAAAAGATACATGTATAGACATGAAACTTTTACAGTCCGCAAAAGACTGGTCCCCTAGCTTTTTTCCTGTAACTGGATAGGCTCATGGCTTGTGTGATGCTTATTGCCACAGTACTGTGTCAACAGAATGACAGGTTACTAGTCTACACATGATATAACGAGGGCAAAGATTGGCTCTGTGGTAATAGACCAATGAAAACGTTAGTCCCACAGTACTGTGCCAATAGCCACTTAGATAAAATATTTTTTTATCATTTCTCACTTGATGATTGTGACAATGTCATTTATTCTTGATAGATTAGGTGTAGATTCAGTATGCAATCATTGCACCTGATCAAAGGTGATTACTGATGTTTACGAATAAAAATAAAAACTGGGATGTGTTTCAAAACATAATTATTCCAACTTAATGGGGAATAGTGTATATACAACTGAAGATATCTGCAGTTTCAATGTGTCCAGTGATTTTCAGTTCTTTTAGGACTTTTTCACATCAGTCTTAAAGAACAAAGTGAAAAACGGTAAGGTATTATTTTTGCCAAAGTGACTTTTTTAACTTGTAAAATTATATTTTAAAGACATTGTATGTATAGTTGCTGGCACAACAGAATAAAAAAAATGATCAGATTTTTTTCAAAAATAAGGTCCCATGGAGCCTGAAGGAAAGAGGCGTAACCATGTATATACTCAAATACTACAAGCTCCTTTAACCGGTTAGAAAATTGTACCCACTAGTATTAAAGCTTTAAAACATTTGCTAACTCAACCTGAATTTTTCTGGATAAATATCAGTGTTTGTGAAGTTCCCCAGTTTGCCAGTAAGTTTCAGTTTGTTGACTGATTCATCTGATTTTGAAGCTCTACCAGTAATAACTAGTCCCAGAGTTCTACCAGTTCTCATGACTGGCTCATTAACACTTTCATTTATGCTTAGTGACTCTGAAGCTCATGTTTCCTTTATTTCTAGAAATTCTTCCAGCTGTTTGTGGTCTGTTGCTTTTAGCACACACACATTTAACCAGTCAATTGGAATTAATGGGAATTACTGAGTTTGAGGGAAAAATAATAGCTCAAAAATATGCAGTCAAATCTTAGATTTAATAGTTCAGTGATCCAAAGTCATTCATTATTTTGGTATTTATTATTTTATTAGGTATTATTTTACTAGTATTTATTATTTTTATTTATTTATTTTTTTATTTTAAGTATGATGTTCGGTTCAATTATCTGGTTTCTGATAAAATTAAAACTAGTTTTAGATAATATCACATGATTAAGAAGGTCCTTTGTCCTGTTGAAAACCATTCTAAACCATTCCATATAGTATTGGTCAGATCTAGTTTCCTATAAGAGCTGGATCAGGCTTTCTAAAGCCCCAAAGAGTCACAGTGAGACAATACAGTTTTAGAACATTGCAGGATGCTACCGACTCAACTTGCAAATCACCAAGGTTTATTTTAGAAAGTGGTGTTATATTGTGTATGTTTTTCTCCATATTCATGTGCAGTGGCTCACCTGTACAGTGTTGATACTATTCTCTTGGTGACAAGAGACTATTCTCTTGCTGGCTCGATAGTGTTTTCTTTGCTTAAGTAGTTATGAGGTGACACCAGCTTCTCTAAAGGATGGAACGGATCCAGAAATAAACAGGAGAAAAACTCAACCTTCTGGTGTTTTTGCTGAATTATCAGTACTACAAATGCAACTGTAGAAAGTAATTCACTATCACTAACCTCATTCATAATGTATGAGACTACAGATTATATCGAGTTGCAAATAAGTCTGAAAATCCAGCAGTTACAATGGAAGAACAGCGAGTCGCTGTGGAAACGTTAGACCGTCTTGTCTCTTTGTATTGGTGTAAATGGGTGGGTTCTCAGGACGTTGCAGACCAACACCTTGCCTGGTTCATTTTGCTATGAATTTTTGGTCTGAACTGGGCTTGAGGCTTCCAATCAACAAAAGTATTTGGGTCACTGGTGTGATGTTCGCTTGAAGTTACACAAATATTGGCACACTGACTGAGGTTTTCAGATGCAAGTTCTAAGTAGGCCACCAGCTCCAGGTGGGAGGAGATAAACTGCGACTGCAAGCATCTTCCTTCCGGTCACACAGATAGAAAACATCAGCTTACTTTCCGTTTGTGCGTGTGTTCTATTTTCAGAGCTGTTATCATCATCTCTGAGGCTATTAGTTTCACGGCTGGAAACAAATGCAGCAGATCTAAAAGAAAAGAATGCACTAAACAGATAACTAAGAACCAAAATCAGTTACCTGGTATACTCTGCCTCCTGATGGCCAGCGCTCCATCTGGAGGTCGCGACCCCGCAGAGTGTTTAGTGTACGGCCCTTCATCTGCAACACAAGGAAACAAATCCAGGTTAGTGCTAATGTTCACAGTAACCAACTTTTGACTTGTTTATTTAAATATTTCTGAAGATCAGCCAATCACCCAGTAACGTTGAATGGTTTGGAGGCTCAACCATTACCTCTTAATACCTACAAACCTCTACTCTGTGCTTTAGATCATACTGCTTCTTAAACTGCAACAATTTCTTTGTCTGGTTCTGACGTTCTATCTCTTTAATTTTTTAGGTCAATATATTTCTACTTCCTCCAGTGCCAAGCAAATCACAGCCAAGCTTGACCAGCTCCTCTGTCCAGTTCTAAATATCTAACCAATCCTCTCCCAGTTCTTAAACCGGTTTACAGTTTCATCAGTCTCCCTTACTAATTCTTAAGATCCACCAGTGTCAAGGTTCTACCAGTGGATCTGCTTGTCCCTGCATTTCACCAGTTCCTTCAATCACTTTTGATATTTTGGCATCTGTGTCAAATATCCTTAACAAGCCTTTATGATGCATCTGTACTCACCTTCATCATCAGACATGGCAGAGCTTCCACCACAAAAGTACATCTAAGAAATTAGAGGCTAAACTGCTAATGAGCATATTATAGGAAACATTGCTTTTTGTCAGTAAACTAACCCATCAAGTATTGGTCATAACTGTCGGGTTTGTCGTCTGAAGCAGCTGCTGGGAGGTCTATCAAGTCAGACTGTCCTCATGAATAAAGAAACAACTGCCAAAAAGTGAGACAGAGGGGTGACCACATCAGTACAGCAGCCAATCCCAGGGTAGAACACTGTGGTCTATCCAGCTCTGGACCAATCTGAGTTCTCCACTGGGACACCCCACCCCACTCCAGTGATGCTGTCATACAGAAGATGATGACTGAACTTTAGCCAGAGACGAGGTGGAGCTGTGTTTTTGGCTATGACATCATATACACCAGTGTGACTGCAGAATGTGCAGATTGGATAAAAAACTGATGGATGCAGAGGAAGCAGTGATCGACTGATGAGATTTGTGTTGTGAGAAGGGCGGAAAGATCTGCTTATCTGCCCCAACAACAATTTCATTAAACACATTAGTAAAAGATGCTGTTGTACCAAACAAATTCATCATGAACACAGCTGCAATGACTTGTTGATTCATCTTTTACATGATGACAAAAAAGAAGTGATAAGTATGTTGCATGATTATTAATCATTTTAAGTTTTATTCACATTTTTTTTCAGGCTGCAGCTTATTATTCCTAAAGAATTGAGGCTTTTCTTTGTCATACCCATTAGTTTTTGTGCAAATGGCAATTTAAATACTTGAGTACTGTATTATTTTACATAGCTCATATTCTTTAATATCAAACACATCTGAAAAGTTATAGTCTACTTGTTCTGTACTATGAGGTATAACTTTTAATGCATTCTTTAAATCTGTGACTATTTATATACTCTGCCCTTTGCATATTTTAAGTCACGTTGCACTGCATCAGGACAAATTCCTTGCTCATGAAAACTACTTGGCAATGAATAAACCTATATCTGCTTCTGAAGCAAGGTCCTGAAGAATATTATGAACAGCATTTATGTATTTTTCCAACATAAACTAAAGAATTAATCAGAATTTGATCTTTAAAGTATATTTTGTAGCCCTAATAAACAGCATTCAACAATAAATAGAAACATTTCTGAGAAAATATATGCAGCAACTTGGGGTAAAGGACAGAAATGTTATAGTCATTTTTATCTTCTGTGACTCACACACAAAAAAGGTTTAAAACAAAAACCCTCTCCTCACCTCTTGATAGTATGGAAAATGATTTCCTGCTTTACTCTGTACCTCAGTTTTTAGATGAGGTGATCTTTTAACTGCCTGCATATCTGAGGTGGACGGCTATATAATACATAGGATATTAGTATTAATATTTTTTACAACTATGACTTAACATCAACTCTTGTCTCAACTGCAAAGCACCTAGAGATGCACAATAACCTGTGTGAAAGGTTTGACTAACCCTGTACAGTTTATATAATGTGTTATAATGCACAGTACAGTAGTTTCATATTGGTGTCCCATTTTCTTCTATATGATTCTGTTCCAGTCTGTTCTAATTTGCTCTACATCCACCCGGTTTCTGTTTTTCAATCCAGCAGCTGAGCTCAGAAACACAATGAGACTCTGGAAACACACATGCACAGACTGTAGCCAACTGAAGATGAAAGCTGAGCCTCCTCCTCCTCCTCCTCCGTCAGATGTAGGACAGCAGAATCGCTTCCATTCGGTTTCATCTACACTTCTGTACTGTACATATCTGTGTGTGTGTGTGTGTTATATACACTCCTGATCAAAATCTTAAGACCAATTGAAAAATTGCAAGAATTTACATTTTTCACTGTTGAATCTTAAGAAGGTTCTAAGTAGAGATTCAAAATGCAAAAAGAAGAAATGGGAGTGAGACAAAAAAAAACTGAGTAAGCAATTTATTGAAAACAACAGTTGAAGTGAAATAGGCTGTTCATCAGCCAAAGACAAAATCTGCACAAAAATGTGGATTCAATGTCATTTTGTCACATAATCACACTGTTATGACCTCCTGATGGCAGAGGCAAAAAAGCTTTCTCTCTTTCTCTTTGAATGTGGTCGGATTGTTGAGCTGCATAAGCAAGGCTATCTATCTATCTATCTATCTATCTATCTATATGTATATGTGT
>JAPQRP010000005.1:14884782-14897911 GCA_037367295.1 Apogon hyalosoma
TATATATACACACACACACGCACACACGCACGCACACACACACACACACACACACCTATACATACATACACACACACTACAAACCTCACTCTGGTACAGTTTCATCCATCAGCCATCACAGCCTGTCATACTGATCTTTGATTGTTTAAACTGTTAATAAAACACTTGAAAAATGACTCATGGATCCTGAAGCCAATAAATGACTAGGCTAACTCCAGGTCCAACCAGTGATGGCCACTAGATGCAAAGATACAGATTTCTCTCATCAATACCACATTGATATTTTTCCCCTGGAGTTGATATGAACTCACCAATAAGAGAGTGAGTTCACAATTTTATAGAATAAACTGTGATTTTCTACTGATAGACTATTCCACCGTCACTGACAAAAAATGAACAAAATTGTCAAAGATGCCCCAACTGTGTTTAGTTAAAGTTTAACATTTAATTTATTCATTGATTTATTGCTTAAAGAGACATTCATCCAAAGAATAAGATGCTTAAGTGTAAACACTTCCAATATGATCAAAAAACTCCAAAAGACAATCAGCATAAAATCTTAACAAATCCTGACTATCAAAAACACATCACCACCTTAACATCTAGCCATGTAGATTTCTTCTCTATGTTTAACATTTATCAGCACCTGCATGTGTGATCACTGCTTTCAGCTTGTGTTCAGTCCAAGGTTGTGTGATGAAGGGAATACAAACTACTTATCTGTAAACTCGTGGTTCCAAAAGGGAAATGATACAACTCAGGCTTCAATTCAACTCTAATGCAAATATTACACATGCATTTTTATGTTTACAAGATTCAACCCAACCTGTATCACCTACAGCAAAAAGAATTAACAATAGTGCCAGCAATTTCTAACTGTAACCCCACTGATGCTCACCATGTACTAACAGTAACTGATTATTTGCCATTAATTCTGCCTGCAGAAATCATGTTCATATACTGCTGTTGTTTCTTTAGTGTTGTGGTTATTTTGTGGAGGAAGCATAAGAATCTGCAATAGTGTAGTCATCTACACACTTCCTAATGCTGTATATTGGTTAGTAATAATAAAATCATTTAGATATTTGATAGAAATATGGGGCCCACATGAAGTTAAACTTGATGTAAATGATAAGTGAATGGTCATATTAATGCAATAATATAATAATACAACAGCACAAAAAAAACCAAAAAAAAACCCAACTCATGTCATATCGGACCAAATCTAACATTGGTGTTTTGTAATCAAAAGTTGCAATAATTAAAATTGTTATATGTAGTTACAACTGTAACTATTCTCATCAGAGATTATGCTGGTCTATAATTTATTGGAAATTATCTGCTTTAGAGACAAAATATGGTCAATCAGTCTTATACTTTCATAAGATCAATTGGGAAATAAATAAGAGCTTATTACATATACTATATACACGTTTACTATCATTAAATAGATTCAGAAATTATAAATATTATACTTGAAAGAATCTGTGAAGTGAATTTATGCTAATGTACAGTGATTTGGAGGAGAACTAGTAACTCTGAGACAAACACTCCTTTCCAGTAAAACCCATTCTCTAATTAATACAAAAATTTCATTTTTTTACACAATACTGTTTTATTGATGTATTGTTTTAATTTATCTGTAACCACAGCCAGGCAGCACTTTTGAATTTTCTCTCTTAGGGACCCATATTTTCAGTTTTACCACTTTTACTCTGGAAACACCCTTGTTTATAGACCAGTTTTATTTTGAACTATGGAAAAAAGGCCTGTTACATATTCCAACAACTCTAAGATTCACTATGGTGATAAAGATCAACAACACTACTTTATTAACTCTGAGATTCAGCAAAGAAATGCACCAAATCTTCATATTTCATAATGAATATTCTTGTATTAACTATATGGTTAATGACTTATTGGGGTGACATGGCAGCGCAGTGGATAGCACTGTTGCCTCACACTCCGGCTTCCTCCCACCATCCACAGACATGACCTAATAGGTTAACTGGTAAGCTAAATTGCCCGTAGATGTGAATGTGACAGTGATTGGTTGCCTGTCTCTATATGTCAGCCCCACGATGAAGTGATGCATGTCCAGGGTGTACCCCACCTTTGTCCATAGGTAGCTGGGATAGGCTGCAGCACCACCATGACCCTCTCCAGGATTCAGAAGATGAATGAATGACTAATTCATTGCATTTCTATCAACCATACTGCCATCCTGTGGCCTGTACAATATGAGGGATATCTGTGATGCTGCTGAATATTTCAATGACACTTAATAAATGCACAAACCTCACACCCTGTTGGACCCAATGTGAGCAGGCCTACCTGACGACCATACCAGGGTTTCGACTGTTTGGTCATATGTTCGAGGGCTGTAAATGCTGAGTCTCTCCTCAGTTAATGGTTAAATCAGTTGTTCAGTTAATCAAATGTCGGAAAATAACTATATGTTGATCAATGTAGCTTTAATTGAGAATGCACAGCATGAGTACATATGATTTTTATAATTCACAGCGAGAAAATCATTCAGGTACAATCCTTCGTGATGGGATTAATGCAGAGTTTTGTATCACAATGACAATAAACATGTCAGCACCAGTCCAGACAGAATGTCAGAGCAGGCTGCAATTTGCCACCAGCTTATAATGACAACACTATAATAAGAAATCATGTTGAAAATGTATGCATGAATGAAAATATGTTTGTTATCTGTCCATATTTTAATAGCAGAGTAGGTCTTTATCATAAGTCATCTTAATGAAAACAACAGCTTCTAAACTTTTAGGCTTCTCAAATGCAATGATTTGCTGTTGTTTGGTTGTTTTTTTTTTTTAACATCAGTGCAAATAAAAAGTGTTTCCATTTTATGTTAAACTGAGTTTGAAAATTATATCCTGGCAAGTTATCTATGAGATTCACACCTTACAGAGGAAATATCTGAATGATTCTTCACAACAATATCATGAGGTGGGAAGAAAATTATAATAGCAGCAGACGTAATTACAGAACTTGGAATGTTAGATAAAAATCTATCATTATTTAATCACCGATCAATCAAGGAAAATTGCCTGGAAAAAGACTTGGGTTTGACTCTGATTCCATCCGCTCCTATGTGATGATACAACTACTGTAATGTTAAAAAATTTCCGGCTGTTTAAAGATGATGTACTGGTCAGCGTCCTTTTACAGATTAAACAACTGGTTGGTATTCAGAAAACAACCAAACTGATAAGGAAAGTCTTAGATACTGAACTTCTATGTCAGAATCTCCACAAACACCTGAAGCTTCAAACTGTGCCAGACAAAAGAAAAATCACATCTGATCATAAAAATCCTGAACACAAACTCACTCTGTGCCCTCCTTTCTCCTCCAATCCCGCCATCCCCTGTTAATACACACCATGAATATTACATTGATGAAAATCAGATGCAATGCTCTCTTGTTCCCTGTCTCTCTCTCTGTGCCACTCACTTTGTAGGTCTCTTTTCCAAGGCAACCTGCAGCGACCGACTGAATGAATCCATCAGGAGATCATTTTCAACACAACACACGCATGCACAATCACACATGTGCACGTTCACACACAGACGTACACACAGCTGGCGTTGGCCAAAACCAACCCGCTCTCTCTCTCTCTCTTTTCAATGTCAGCAGTTTATAGCAAATGACGGTCGACCAGATTAACATACATGCACGAAACACATGCAAACATGCACCCCCCCTTCCCCCCCGTCTTTCACAGTGTTTTTTAAATGTCTCTCTACCTTTGTTCACCCTGCGCAGGATCTGGCAGCGACATTTAAACGACACGGCGATCATGGTGAAGCCGAGCCGAGCGTCGCCTCCCCCCCCAGAGCCATGCAGATGCAGCCGCCACAAACTACACCTTCCTCTTCTTCCTCTCCTCCTCCTCCTCCTCCTCCTCCTCCTCCTCTCTGAACGAATGAGTGACGGACTACCTCCTCAAAAGGAAACCATCGTCGAGACACTTTGGACTACGTGAGGCTCCGCAAATGCTCGTGAAGAGAGCGAGAGAGAGAAAGAGAGAGAGAGAGAGAGAGGGATGGAGGGAGGGTGAGCAGTGTGGGGTCCGCTGCAGATGTGAAGCTCCTCCATAAAATGAGGCAGCGGAGGAGGGGGGAGGGGGGCCAGAGTCTGCGCAGATGGGAGGATGTAGAAGAGGAAGAGGTGGTGGGGTAGGGGATGATGGAGAGATGATGGAGAGTGGGAGGAAGCAAGCCTGTGTATCCCTCCGCTTGTTGTGTGTCTGTGCAGCTGGATCAGAGATGGAGGAATGAATGCATACATAAGAGGAACAGCAGGAGGATCACGTAAAGAGAAGAGATGGAAGGATTAAAGGGAGAGAGGGGAAAAGAGAGCACAAAAGCAAGGAGACAAGGATGGATGAAGGAAAGGGCAAAATAAGCAAGTGAAAAAGTAAACGGAGCTCTGAGTTGAACAACACTTTGCCCCTCCTGTTCACTGATACCTGCCTACCCAGGGACACATTTTGAGTCTTGAGTTTCAATCTTTTGAAAAACTTTCAAGAAATGTTTAAAGAAAAAAAAAAAAAAAGCAAATATTGAAAGACACATGCAAAGAACATAAGTGTTAAATTTGAAAATAATTGATTGAATAGTGTTCGAGGAATTGGTTGGACAAGTTTTCTAAGTTGAAATGTTCAAATATTTGAAAAAAATAACAAATAAACAAATGGAAATTCAACACCCTGCAACAATATTTTTTGCCTGGTGAATCCTCGAGCTACGGCCAAAAATGTTATCATGGTAAAATCATTGTCGGCTTTCTAACCCTAACCTGCCTAGGGACTACAGATGGAAATTAGCACCGTTGCTACAATCTGGTATATTTATAGCTGCAATTGTAAATTTCCCAAATAAATAAATAAATAAATATCAGTCAGTATAGATAACTGTCATGATATACGTCACTGTTATACTATTTATACTATTGGTTATGTTAGAACTGAATACCAAAGTTCAACACATGCTATGTTGTAAAATGAAAAATGAAGATAAGCTTAAAAAAAATGAATGAAAGCTGTGGAAAGTAATGTGTGTGATAGGAAATTGGTATTAAAAAGTATCCTTTAGGAACCGATACAAAGGTATTTCTCTGAATCATTACATGGAAATACCAGTGAAATGCAATTGTGTATGCAAAGCATGACAAATGCAAACTGTGGAAGAGTTTGAAATAGTCTGTTTTTTTTAAATCCAGACCAGCAGTTCGGTTCAGCCCCCTCTTTATGTCTGTTGTCACATAATTTCTGCATCAAACTAGCAAAGTTTTACACCATGATGACAAGAATTATGATGCAAACCTCTTAATATTTACATAATAGCAGATTTTCTCAAAATTTGCTTAAAATTAGACAAACATTTGGTTGGAAACTCTTCTAACCTGACTGAGATGTAGTGGAGTAGAAGTACAGAGCAGCAAAAGGTTCAGTACAAGTACCTCAAAGGTGTATGCAAGTACAGTGTTGCAGTAAATGTACTTATTCACAACAGAGTTCCATCACTGCTTTAACAAATAGCACTGTGTTATAAATACTCCTGTGATGTAAACATTCACTTAAAGCATTACGGTAAAAAAGGAGAACATGGCGATGTCCTGAGTCAGACTTGACAACAGTGCTGGATATTTGACTTTTCCTGTTATGCAACCGGATCACTCTGGTCCTTCACAAACCCTCTCTGCCCACACGCCCATAATGGAAACTCATTAACCCATGACACTCAGTTTGGAGGCTCATCACATGCTTTGGACAACCACACTATCACTGAGAACAAAGGAACACTGTCAGATCAGATACAGTACTGAAATTCTCACCAGTTTTCATTTCTTTAAGGTTATTTTTAGGTGGTTTTACTAGTCAATAAGTAACTTGATTTTTATTTCAGAAACGGACCAGTTTAAGTTTACATTCTATTATTATAGGCTATTGTATTCTATAGTTTTTCAGGTATTATGAAGAAAGCATTGATACAAATGAGGTGAAAAATGTAGGACAAGAGTATGCATCACATCAGATATGATTTTCAAAATGACTGTTGATTAACAGATGCATACTGTGCAAAACCATTTTATTCTTGGCAACTGTGAACCATTAACATCAGAGGGAAGATGATTTAACCTGTAAGTCTTCATCATTTTAGTAGGTGTTGCATTGCCCATTCTAGTTTTATTTAGCTTTCATGTCTTTTAAAGCACCAGTTTTACTTGTTAACTATAAGAACACTGCTTTCAATTCTGTTCAGTTCATTTTTCTCCCAATCACAGTTTAAGAGAAAAATTCCCCAAACATATGCCTTAATGGGAAAAAACACTTTATCTAAAGCCAAAATGTATATAGTTTACTGTTACATTTTATTGAGAGATGTCAAAAAGCATCCCAGTTCACAGGCAGCACAGAGAAGAGACGACTGTTTTCGTAGAACCATGAGAAACAATTACTCACTTATAATAAAAACCTTATAAGTATTACACACAATTTTGCATCTGAAATATAGTGGACATTGGACAATAATACAGAGTTCAAACATGTATTTAACTGTGTATTCATATTTGTTGCAGTACGCTGTAGGAGTATGTTACTGTTTGTGTCGGTCTGACAGCGTACATCCAATAGGAAAACAGGCAGTGTGCTGTCTGTGATGTGATTGGCTGAAGGCTGAGGCGGGTGTGGCGTCCTGCAGCAGGTAGTGCAGTGGTCAGACATGTAGGTCAGTGTTTCAGCATCAGATTAAACTGGATTAGTGTCAGTGTGTGTGTGAGTGTAAAAGGTATTAATGGTGATATTACCATAACATCTGTGTCAAAGTCTCTGGACCAGCCTTCACTGTAAACAGCCATTACTTTTATATTATTGTAATAATATTGTGTTCCATACAGTTCAGCTGATCTCAAGTCTGAGGGTCTGCTCTGATCTCTGCTGCCCCCTGCTGCTCACAAAAGTCAATGACTGATCTGAGCCTGAAACCCCCCCTGCTGGACACTGCATGGCAACACGACAGGAGGCAGCAGGTCAGAATATTGTGTATCAACAGAAACCTTTACTGTAAAAACAGATGACAGATGAATATAGAACAAAACTATCTAATCAAAAAAACCTCAACAAAGCCCTTCAGAACCAGTAATAGAAGACATTTAGGAAAACTAAGACCAGGAAGACCCACAGAAATGAGAAGCACAGCTGATCGGAACAAACCAGAGACTGAAACCAGGTAGAACCAGATATAAGAAGAAAAAGTCAAACCAAAAAAAACATTAGAATGTATGGGAATCGAAAATCATGGAACAAGTGCAAACAGAGTGAAACCAGAAGTACCGAGCAATATATAAATTACAGCCAAAAAAAACCAGAGGGAAACAAATAATTTAGAACACAATTAAATGAACAAAATCAGACCCATATAATTTAGAACCAGCTGCAGGACCAGATTAAACCAGGTAGAACCACAGACATTTGACACATAGAGAACCAAATGTATCACAACCAACTTCACCAAATAAGAAAAGAGATGCACCGAGAGTTTAGTTTAAATCTAGGGAAGTCAGAACACAGAAATAGTTAGACCCAGAGGTATCAAACTAGAACCAGAGAATTTGCAAAACGCAGCAGGAGACATTTATAGAGATTTAATACTAGATAAAACTATGCAGAACCAAAACATACCAGGACCAAAGTCAGACAGAACCAGAAACAGGTACAACCACAGAAATTAGGCAATAAATAAATAATAACAGATAAATCAAAATATGAGCTCTGATAAATTTGAGACATGCATTATATTCAGCTCAAACATCTAAACTTGAGTTTCATAACAATAAAAAAAGTGTTGACTTTCATTTTACATGTTCTAGACAAAATGAATCCAAAATGTCACCAATCACACCCTGGACCTTTAAATTGCAGATTTTTGTGATTACATAATTGTACAGACACTGACATTCACTATGATTGTGACGTGCAGTTCTACATGGCTTTCTCCTGCTGCAAACTATTGTTATTATATCAGCCTTTAAAAATCCATTACTAGTCAACCTCTAATATTAAGAGCTGTAACACTTTAAGGCATTAAAAACTAAATTGCCCACAGATTAGGGCTGAACAAAAAAATCACAATGGTAATCATTCTGACAAATATTTCAATTGTGATCAGTTACTTGTTTAGTAAGAACAGTAATTATTGAAAACTTATGATGTATTGAGTGTGTTCCCTTATGTTTGCAGAATACGATTTGTATTTCTCTGTAACACCACAATGGTTTGCACACTTTTGTCCATAAAGTTGTCATGATTCTGCTTTCAGAAATATTCCTCTTTTTATTCTATTCATACTGAGTCCTGGTTACACTTAATGTATCGAGAATAAATCACACTGTCACAATCATTTCATAATAAGAGGTGAAAAAAAAATTATTCCAGCTTCATGGGCAACAGTGCATATAACCTTTATCCTTCAACTGAAAACTGTACACATATTTGGGTAAAGTTTTGTCAGAGGACGGTGGGTTAAAAGGGACAACTTAAGTCAATGTTGACATTTACAGTAAAAATAGAAATAATTTAATGCTAATGCTGCTACTGTTTATAGTCATGGAACAGTCATCCCTCTGTGGACATTAGATTGAATAATAAAGTATGATGAGGTGATCAAGCCCATCCTACCGCTGTCAAATCAACCAACCCCTCCGAAACGCACACATACACAAACCCACATGCACACGTACATACACATACACACATGCACGGCTACAGCTGTTACCATGGAAACAAGCTGATGAATAATTGAGGGGAGAGTGCGACCCTGCACCATACAAAGAGTGATTTTTAGAGATGAAAGAGGTGTTCACACACTCACACATACATAGACACATACAAACAGCCTTTAGCATTTCAGAACAACCAAATCATAGAATAACACTGACAATGTGTGTGTCTATGCATGTCAACATCCACTGCCCAAAGTTACCGACACAGGGGTTTGAGTCACCAGGACGCCTCCTTATATAAGAGCACATGCACACATGCTCAGAGTGCTAATAACACTCTTACAGAGCAGAGGAAGGATGTGTAAACCTTTAATTAGTGCGAACAGTCACAGTCAGACTGACAAGTTTACATGTGTGTGAAGAACAGATGGAACAAAGCAGCAGCACTATAATCAACAAAACAGGAACACTTCAAACCATCACATCAGCCAAACATTGTCAGCAATAAGTACTCACACTAAACGCAAAAACAAACAGAAAAAAAAATCAAACTCTTTTAATGTTACAGTAAGAAATTGGACAAATATTGAACCTATTATTTTAATACTACAGTTGATGAAGGTGAAGTTAAAACAAGTAAAACACACTCTGAGTGTGGAAGTGGGACAATCAGCAACAAGGAGAAAAACATTAAAATAAAGTGGTTATATGATAAAAAGGTTATTTGACTTTTTTAACTTTTTTCTACATTTTTAAAATATTTTCTGAATTATAAATGACCTAAGTTTAAACATAAACTCATCTAATTGGCACGAATACAAAATAAAGCTGGACTTATGAACAATAAAAGTCTTTCAGAGACATTGGAAAAGCTCTGCACAATTCTCTGGCAACAAATATCTTGATTTTTATTTGTCCTAAACCCTTAAATGCATCACAGTGTCCTACTAAAAACTAAGTAACACATGTATGGAGTTCCAGCTCCATGTTTTACTATGCAACTAATATGGTTTACAATTGGAAACAAACAGTTACAGTTCAACGAAGGAACTAAAGCTGTTTACATCGACATCCTGAAAACACAACCACAACCACACTGCTAATGAGCAAATGTTATGTGAAACATTGCCATGTAATTTTAAGTAATTGTTAAATGTTAGTAGCCGTTTCAAATCAGTAATGCCAACGTCACATAATGTATAAACACACTAATTTGTATTCTGACAGACCATACAGCGCAATAGTGAATTAATATGTATGTTAGCTAATGTAGCTAAGCTATGCTAACATGCCATAATTACGTACCAATGAATTTCATGACAATGTACATGGAGCTGGACAGAATACTTAAGAGCAGGTACAGTGGGTCATCCACAAATTGGGAGGGATGGCAGTCATCAAACCACCGAGTACCTTTGGGCAAGGCACTGAACCTCAACTTGCAGCCAGAATCTGTGTTGTTTAAATGTGTGAATGGATGAACACACTGATGAGACACACTGTAAAATGCTATCAAAAACAGTAGAAAAGCCCTATAAACATACAAGACCATCTACAATGCACAGCTAAAGCAGAGCTTTCTGGAAAAAATACAGTTTTATTAAAAATACAGAAGGTCTGAAAGTCTGATTCAGCAGGTGAGTAGATGTCAATCCCACCTGTCAATCAGAGCCCACATCAAAGTGGGACTGGGCATCGAAGGTGATAACAATGATAAAAATACTCATACCATAAATCTGCCGGATTTTAAACAATTCTTTATGCTCAGAACATGACAAACAAATTTAGTTCAAAAAACCAAACACTTTTTCACCATTAAAATATACAACAATAAATAACAAAACCCTGAAAACTTTTAAGTGTTTTAAGAAGCAATGTAAGCACAATAAACAAAAAGATAACATAACAATTTATATAATGATAATGACACAGTAGTTATCACAGTATACTTACAATATTTATTTTGCAATAACTGCTATCATTTTAGTGTCCAGCCCTAGATTAAACTTTTTATTAGCCCTAAAAAACTTATTAATGCAGGGTTTTCCTATCCATTTTGTACATGGAGCATCACCCAAAACAGTTTCAGTGCTACCTAAGCCAAATTCATCAAAAATAAGATGAGTGATTTATCCCATATCTAATAATTTCTGAGTTTTCTTAATTTAGTTTTTTATCTGCACTAGCTTTTCCAAATGTGTGTACACAGTTGTGGTAAAATTGATTGGAAATTATATTAAATTATTTATTTTACATTTTCTTGCCCCAAATGTTGTAAATTTACTAATCCAGCCCTCAACCCTCTGAAATGGAGCAAAAACAGAGGGGGTGCAAATCACACAAATGAGACTGAAATGACTTATTCTCTTCATTTTTTATTTGAAGTGGAAACTTTATTAGATCTGATTTGAGCATGACTGACTTATACTGTGTCAAATTATAAGATAAGCAATGCATTAGATTTAGCCTTTCAATGAGCTAAAAAAAAAAAAGCTTTTTTTAACAGATGTAAACAATGGAAAAGTAAAAAAAAAACAAAACAAAACACTATATTTGAAGCATTCAGACCAGAAGAACCCTGAGCTTTTGTCTCACACAAAGATAACTTTGACATACATAAAACTTTATTTAATTAACATAATGTCACTGTTTTAGCATAAGTTCGTCTACATTGAGCTTTTTAAATTTCTCGGTACAAAAGAATCAGAGCGTGAAAAAAGAGAATACGATGTTCTGTAAATTAACAGAACTAATTAAACAGCATATTCAAATAACAAGGGTAAAGTGCTGTGAATCCCCTGAGACCTACCGATTAATTAAGGTGCAGATTTGTCTTTGTGCCTGCTCTCTTTTCTCTCAGGTTGTGTGTTCATTGGCTTGAATCTCAGCAAATGGAAAAATGAGAAAAACATAGGACTGAATGCCAGTACAACCCAGAGGAGTCTAACACATTTACACATAGTAAAAAAAAAAAAAGAAAAAGAAACTGGTAGGCGTGCTGCTGTCTGCTTTATGACAAGACTACTGCTGCCAGCCAAAATCTGATGAAAATAAAGATGTTTTTTTGCTTTCAGCTCATTTTGTTTTCTGTTTCTACTTAATATGACAAGAATGAAAAGCAGATAAAACAGATATCAATCTGTCCCTTTCTTTTTGTCTCATTAAACACTCCTCAACTGCCTATTTCCTATTTAGTCTTCAGTTCATTGTGATAAACACAAAACCAGTTAAAGTAATGAGGTCTTTATTTAAAGCATTAATTAACACATTTTTTCTATGTCAACAACCTTCACTTTACACATGAGTCCTGTGAACTGAACTCTGTAGCTTATAATAGACATTATGTTTCCTAATTAATGTGTAAATTTATGCATCATAATGATTCAACATGTAATGAGATCGTTGAGCATGCAGAAGGAGGATGGCAGGCGAGGAGAGACGCAGCTGTTTGGTTCTGAATGTCTAAAAATGCCGAAAGTGAGACCCAGGTGATGGAGGCGGGTCCAGAGGTGTCAAACCCTCACCTGTCACTGTTACACTCAAAATGAGCAACACAATAACACAACCCAAAGCCTATAATCCTAACCCTTTATGCACAACAGTTAAACCTCCTGCAAGGCTTGAATTATAATCTTTTCCCAAGTGCACTCGTCATACGTCTGCACACTGTCCATAACAGATGAGTCAACAAAGCCATGAACATGAAACTGATTTAAAAATATGTTCGACTCCAAACATCACAAGAGCATATCTTCCAAACATACCAAACATACTACAATCTGAATAAATGGAAAGTAGGCGATTTGCTTCAATCCTCCAAAATAACCCAGGGTTTTTGTTTAGTTTTCAAATGGCTTGGGAGTTGTCATTATTTTGCATCACTTGGGACCATTTTTATCACCACATTTTTACACATTTAAAAAAAAAAAAAAAAAGGATCTAAAACAGTTAACATACAAAATTTGCTTAAGCACACCATAGACCAACCTAAATCATCAGATCTTGGTAATAGAATAGAATAGAATAGAATAGAATAGAAATTTGTTGTTAGTCAAAAACATACACGAGTTTGTGTACATTCAGAACAAAATTTTGGTACATTGACTCACCATTGAACACACACAATAAAAATGTGACAAAGAATAAAATTCAGAAAATAAAGTATCAAGAAATATATCTGAAAATTCCAACATATACAAAACATAACACGCTGCACACTTTTAATAATCCTTGGTCAAATATAGTATGCATTGTTTTTCAGCTTAAGAGTATCAATCACTACAAGCAGGACCTTTCAATATTTAAAACTGAATTACTCCTAAAGTTATTATCACACAGTAATCAATCAATTATGTATTTAATCTGCAGAATCTGAAC
>JAPQRP010000005.1:14905366-14926609 GCA_037367295.1 Apogon hyalosoma
GAGGAGAGGAGAGGAGAGGAGAGGAGAGGAGAGGAGAGGAGAGGAGAGGAGAGTATCCCTGACAGAAACTCGGATTGTGTGGTATGTAAACACCTGATCCAGGTCTCTGATCTCTGCCTGTTTTGTGCACAGGAGGGTCTTTAACTCAAATTACAGACATTAGTAGTTCAGGAAAAAAATAAACAAAAAAAAAAACAAGCCACAACATGCACAGTTAACAGAGACGGTCTGATGCCGGACAGAGCGGAGGGCAGACAGCTCCAATATCACTTGTGAACATTTTAACAACCTGCTGAAAACTACATTCTATCTATGCATTTATTTTCTGATGAGTCAGAGATACAGCAGTGGCAGTCGAAGTCGGGTAGTGACAAATTTCAGATGGGGGATTCCAACACACTCTCAGGACAAATGGGAAACACAATCCCCCAAGGTGTTATGGGCTAGCCCCAGTCCTGATCAGGTACTGGAGCACCTCAGTTACTGATATAGTTAGTATAATGAAATTAAGATTACATTAAACCACATGCAAGATTGTGGATTAAACTGAACAACTGGTTTTATATGCAACAATTAATCAGTCTGTGTATGAGAAAAAAAGTCAGTGTAACTGCAAGTAATTTGATTAAATATTTTAGCCTTCCTTTATTTGGCTTATAGATTCTGGGTTGGTCAGAAGAAACATTATAAAGCGTTTATTCACTTCGTAAACAATGCGCATGATATTTGCTTTTATCTTGACATTGTTCGGTTAGAAACAAAGGTGTAAAAACCTCTCACAAACAATTCAGCATGTATGAGAAAAAGATTAATGTTTGGCTTTTTAAAACAATGTTGAAACATTTTATAGAATAATTATATTACTCAAGACCAGTAACATGCGTAATGAAACATTTGCTGGCGTTTGTGTCTTAGCTGCATTATTTCCATCATCTCAAGGCTATCACATCACAGATTTGTGACAGTTGCAACATCTGTTCAATAAAATGCTTGAAAAGATCTGCTCCAACTGACATTGGAGCGCTTACACAAAGGTCCAATATGCATGTTCCAGCGCCTTCTGTTTTGTTGTCTACATGCCCGTTACATGCCCAACTACAAGAATTCCTCCTGTATTTAATTATAACATTAACATTAATCCAACCTGCTATGACATTCCACCAGCTCTACAACCTCAAAATATAAAGTACACAAGCTACTCACCACTCTGTTAATTCAGTTGTTTCACAGTGTTACTCTATACATTATCTTCAGTTCATTCAGTCATTCACTCATCCGCTATAGAGACAGATTGATCAATTTGCTGGCACCAACAAGGTGTTTTCCAGATTACTGGTATCAGCAAAACTTTGCTGTAATAGTGGCAAATGGCAGATACTGGCTTTGTCCTCCTAGTTAAAAGAAAAAAAAAAAAAATCAGTTAGAATCGCCTAATAAATAGATTCATGTTCAGTTCCAGATATTACTGATGTATTTATAGCTTTGAGATGCTATGTTAGATGGCGATCCAGTTTCTTAAGTGTGAACGACTGCTTCCCTTTAGACCCATCTCGCTCAACTGGTGGGTCATAACCCAAAAGTAGGCTGTGGATTCCTTCTAAGCCATGAAGTGTGTGACTACAAAAATAAAAGCTTTTAAATTATGCATTTACAAACACTAACCATAAAAACAATTCAAGTGTGTGACATGTCAAAACTGAACTGTAATATAGAACTGAAACACACATTAATACACATAACGGTGTGTATTAAGTAAGAACAGCTGCTTTTGAGTCTTTTATTTTGTGTACAAACAGTTGTGATGTTTATTATTACAGTAATGTGCCCTGGATGCAATGATGAAAACACATGGATGCTTTTGTTTCAATGTGTTGATTAGCCTATTTTGATATGTTTTCTTGGGTCATGACTTGATGGTCAGGGTCAGTCTGGGCCCAAGGACCAGTTGAGAGCCACAACTTCAGACAATGTTGTCTATTGTCATCTTTAGACGATTAGGCTAAGGCTACCAGCTTTTCCCACCTTCAAACTATAATTATTACCTCTGCCAAGGACATTATGTTTTCATCAGTTTGTTTGTTTATCAGGACAAAGCTTGATCACTCAAAAAGTTATGGATGGATTTTGATGAAATTTTCAGGAAATGTTGATACTGGCACAAGGAACAAATGATTACATTTTGGCAGTGATCAGGGGTGAGAAGACTGATCTGCCTTGGCGGAGATCTGTGCTGTCCAAGTGCATTTCTAGTTATTATATCACTCATTAAAGATTCACCATCTGTCAACTCATAATCCATTCATTCATTGATTTTCTGTGTTGAATTAATCTTTTACAGGGTCACTGGTAGTTGGAGCGAACTGGACAATATACATATCACAAGTTTGTCTTTGTTCTAGGAAACTTTAGTAGTGCCATCAACGTGAGCCTTGGATGATTTTCTTTGTTGGACAACACAATTGAAATCCACTAATTATTCAACATGAACTTGCACTGTAAACTTTGGATTGACCCTTTGATATGTCTCATATTAATTTCACATTAACTTGACCAAATATAAGTGGGATGAAGGGTTAAAACACGTAAAACTGGCTCCGACTGCAGTTTTAACAGAGGTGGTGACTTCCTGTAAATACAAACATGTACGGTAGGTTGTTCTTGGTGTCCATGTCTGCACACGGGTTGCTGTCTGTCATTTTTCCATCAGCGTTTTTCCGTCTGTCAGGCATCGTGGCATCGTGGGATACAAGAGCTGTCAGGACATGACAGGGGGTCAGAGGTCAACACACTCACACACACTCCAGCACCAAACATAGTTGCCTGACTGTCACTCTGCAGACCAGCTGTCAGTCACTGTACCTCTCAGTTTCACAGGTCAAAGGTCAGGGTTCAGGGCAGTGGGAAATTTACTGTGTGTTTTACGTGTCCGACATGTTAAATCTCACTTTGGGATACACAAACACACGTCTTTCCCTGAGTGTGTGTTGAAATCTGTGCAGTTGAACCAGTTTATTGCCCCACAATGGTCACTGAGGAAGTCAAACAATCCCAATCAGCTGTCTGTTTGAACAGGTGAACAGATCATACAAACCCTCTGCTTCTCATGCATCAACAATGACATATTCTGGGAATCACTCTGATATTTTTACAACTATGATTCCAAAGAATCTCTCCACTGGGTTGAAGAAGCTACAACATTCCTGGTTAGAGCTAAAAGTTTCAACAGTGGTTTAAAATATTGCTGTCAAATGGAGGCTGATGGAAATGCAGGAAAAGAGGGAACCTGTTTAGGTGCAAAACCACCTGGAAAACCACCACTGTCCTTACATATCAAAACATTTCTCACGAAATGAATTGTTTTTAGCACTGAAGTTACCGTCTCTCTTAAAAGATCTGGTGTAATAATACTGAATGGTTTAAATTTGCAAATTCACTTTCAATTAACCAGAAATATCTGTATAGACAATTATAGAGCTATATAGAATAAATTTAACAAGTTCAGCATAGTTATATTCTTAATAAGAATACAAATTCTGTGGTTAACTTGTTGTTGTTGTTTTTTTAATAACACTTACATATTATAGATCCATGAGTATCAGTTGATATAATTTTAGGCTTAATTTTGTTTACACTGTCAACAAATAATGTTTTAATGTCTTGTTTTATGAACCGATAATTAAAATTCAAATTGTACTGTTTATTTATTTAGTTTTTTTATCTAGTTTTTATTTTTTTAATCATGAATGTTGTAGCTCTAGATTTTAATGCTCTGACCAAAAAAAAAAAAGTCTAAAACAACCAATAAAAAACTGGTTAACAATTTGAGATGTATTATAATTATCTACACTGGCTGACAGGTTTTACCATGTTAAAATTTTGAGAATATAAATTAAAAACTAATGAATCGTATTAAGGTATTTGCATTATATTAACCAAAAAAAAAAACAAAAACCCAAAAACAAAACAGAGGAATAAAGCCATGACACTGACTTTTATACTTACGAGTCAGACAATTCTGAGGTAGATCAACTCAGTTAGGTGCTCTGTTATGATTTGAGTCATAAAAGTTATGATAAATAAGTGAAAGTTTCCATTCAATATATTGGCCTAACATAATGTCGGATTTTGGAGAATAACTATGAATGAATTCAAGGACTGGCCTGTGGACAGGGACTTAATAGCATACAGAATGCAATCAAATGTCCACCCAGTGTATTGAAGAGTCCTGTTCACTCACTCACTTCACTCAGAGGGAGTTTCACAGCCTTGAGCAAACTGCTCAAAAGCTTGGCCAGTCATGGAGGATTGCTGCTACACACAAGTGCAGCAAAAGACATTTTGATGAGTTATGTGAAGATGAAAGGCTACTGAATGTGGAGGAGCACTTCAAAGTGTCTGTATTTTATGCATATTTAGTCACTGTCATTGCAAAGCTGACATGCAGGTTCAGCGCCATGCAGGAGGTGAGCGATTTGGGCTTCATTAACTTGCTCAAGGACACTTTAACACATGAATCAGGGATCAAACTACTGCTACCAGGATTTTACTGCCATTACGAGACTCAGGGGCAGAGATATGCAAATAAAAGAACTAGAGAGGTTCCACTAACCCTGAAAAGAAAAGACATGAATAGGCTGTAATGTAATAAAATAAATGGAAACATGGTTTTAAAAACCAGGTATTTTATTCACCAAACCAACTACTGGAAGGTAACATGATACATTAGATATTTTTGAATGCTACAAGTACTGGCATAATTACCTTTTTGTTCACATATATTGCACTGTGGGCTTTGACAACATTCATTTATAGTATCTTTTACAGTTCGTCATGACTGCATGTTTGGCTCCACTTTAACCTGTCTCCAGAGGTATGTAAATAGAAAGTAGTACTACACAACTTGGTGAAAACGTCAAATAGGGTGCTTGCTCTTTATCCAAATACAAATTCTAGACTTTTTCCAGACTTTTCCAAAACTGCTATTTTTTGCCCCCAAGACCTTGACTCTAAGTACTTGTGTGCCTACTTTTTTGGTTGAGATTGCACCTGCTGTGTGTAGTAGAAAGGTTCATTTTAATAAATGTATGAATGAATGCATAATTCACAGTAAATTATGTTTTACTGAAAAACATTTTCAATACACATGAAAATCACAAAAGTGCATGGATGTCACACAACCAAGTTTCACTAGATTAGAATCATTCCAGTACTGACCAGTTAGCCAAATCATACCAAGTTTTTTTTTATATGCTTTCCTCATGCAATTCTTATCTTACAGGATGAAGTGTCTTTGAGCATACTCTAAAATTCAGCTATGAGAGAAGCTGTTTTCCATACTTTATTAAGATTTTCACACAAAATTCCAGACTTTTCAAGGTCTGGAAAACAGCGTTTCAAAATTCCAGACTTTTTAAGACTTTTAAGACCTGCACGAGCACTCATATGACAATATTTTGGGCAACCTAGTGATTTGTGTTTGTAATAAATAATGATGTCTACTTGCTCAGTTATGAAGGTCACTATCACTCATCACCATAAAGCAGGTCTTTTTTTTTTTGGTCACCAGTGCAGTGTTGGCCTCCATTTGATTTATACATCAGATAATTATGTGGCCACACACGGTCCACAATTCACAGCCTGTTTGGTCATTTCTTCATTAGATATATATATATATATATATATATAGATAATATGTAGATTGAACACAACAGAAGCAACTGTACATTAACACAGATTGAAGGCTTTTGACATTATACAATTTATAGGCTACCATTGCAAGGACATGTAAAGGTTAAATATTAAAAAAAGAGTTCAACTGGTGACGTCTTTGCTGCAGAAATGAGCAGAGAGAAAATCTATCAAATAGCACAACATGACAGCTGATGAGCTCTGAAAGATGGTGTGAAAAGGGTCAGAGGAAGTGATTCACTGCATGGAGCTGCTGGTGGCTGCAGACTGTCAAAAAAAAAACAGTTATCACTGTTTTACCAATGTGACTTTGTAGGATTTCAGACTAACATTTTACATTGTCTGTACTGATGCAACCAATGTTTTTATTTAGGCTCACTAGAAAACAATTTAGCAAAAAATTTGTCAGCAAATCACTGTCATGTACACATGCAATGTTTAAGGTTCTGATGCCGCTGAGGGAAGAGCACAGGATGCCATTTCACTCATACTGTAGGCCTTATTTTTTTCCCCCAACATGGATCAGCAAAGGAAAAAAATCAAGGTCAGAGCCAGTGAGAAGCAGAGTATGAGTAGGTCTTGGTAGAACTTGGGTGGGAGAAAATACAGCACTATACATAGGCAGAAGTGCTCAATGTCAGGCACACCAATGTGACCAGAAAAATTCTGGTCTAACTTGAGAGATTTTTGGTCACATGAGCAACCAAAATGGTTACATTTTGGAGTCACATTTTGTACAGTTTGGAAAATGTGAAGAATTATATCATGGCATATTTTTACTTTTGATGTGTAAAAAAGACTTAATATAATAAATACTGAAATCATATTAGTCACAATATGAAAAAATGCATAGTTTTTAATCAATTTCCAAATAATAATAAATTTCCTTATAGTGATGACCAGCAAACCCCCTACCAAATGACCCTTCGCCTCTATGCAATGACAGAAACCAAGGAATGCAATGTAAAATGTCATTTTATCCACAGTTACATTGTAGATTAGCATCAGGGTAAGCTCAGAAGACGGAGGAGTCCTTGCCTGTCCCCCTCACCTGTCAGACAACCCCGAGGGCTTCAGCGCCTTAGAAGCTGCTCTGTGATGCTTCATACTGACAGAACCCACAGATGGTCGAGTGACATCTACTGACACAGGCCCAAAGAGAGTGTGTGTGTGTGTGAGAGAGAGAGAGAGAGAGAAAGAGAGAGAGAGACAGAAAGAGAGAGAGAGACAGAGAGAGAGAGAGAGAGAGAGAGACATGGATGTGTGCTGCTAAAAATGACAAGCTTCATTTGCATATCGCTCTCAGGCCTCTGCTGCTCTGTAACATGATTGGATGCCTCATCGTTATGTGTGTATGTGTAAGTGTGTGTGTGTGTGTGTGTAATCATGTTCTCCACGCTCCTCTGGAAACACATATACACTGTTTATCCTCCAACTCCCCCTGCTGGTCGCTGAGAGAAACTGTATGTAGGTATCAGGAAAAACTCAAAACATTAACCGCTTCAGAGGTCTAAGAGTGAAGAAGAACTACCCATAATTCACAGGGGCTCACTGATTGATTGATAAAGCCTGAGGGAGAGCGAAACAGACAGACAGAGAGACCCAGAAACAAACGGAACAAAAGAGAGTGAAAGGAGTGAATCCATGTTCTTAATGGACAGCAGAGTGACTGACCTTGATTCCTAATGGACATGCACACACATGCGCGCGCACACACACACACACACACACACTGCATTGACTTCCATTCATTCCCAGATGACTCAGCCTGACCTGAAGCTAAACCCAGAGAGAGAAGAGACAAAAACCTGGACAATGGTAGAACTGTCATGAAGTCAAATGGAGGACACAAACACACCCCAAAATACACTCAGTCACACAAACAGGTCATTTACTTTAATAATGTTACATTAATAAGCCAATCAGTCAATTCTCTGATAAATAATATCAGCAAATGTGCCCAAAAATTTCCAGTTCCTGCCTCAGATTTTTAAGGACTTGCTTCTCTTCATCTTTTGTAGAGATGAAGTGATATTTTTGGACAGACAAAAAGCAACTCTATGTCACCTTAGGCTTTAGAAAATGATGATGGTGATAAGCTGCAGCTATAAATAGTAATGGTAATTATTAAAATAACCATGACACTTTTTTTTATTCATTCTGTAATAAAGCAGAAACTGTTGCATGCTACAAAAAAAAATACTAATTTCTAAAACAGTACATTTGTAAAAACTCATAATAAATAGGTAAATGGCAACACGAAAAACAAAAACATGTCATGCCATCATTTATTTAGGTTGTTTCTGTTGTTGGTCAGACAGCAGCACATTTGAAGAGGTTATTTTTCATGGTTTACACAGGTGTCTGACAGCATACAGACTAAACAATTTATCTAAGAAAATTACCAAGACATTTAATTAATTATGAAATCATTTGTTAATGCAAACCTCTGGTCTCATCCAGGCTGAAACAATGTACAGTCATCAAATAGACACCCTGGACCAGAGGGGACTGGGTGCCCGACTTAAGAAAAACCCATGAAAAAAAATTAAAGCGGCTAAACAGGCCAACCACCGTCCAAACTCATCCTCAAACAAACTGCATCTTAATCCTAATCCTCAGGCCTCGTTCACATGGATTTAAGACACAGCCGTCTTTTTGCCATCTGCAGCTCCAAAAGATTCAAAGATTTAAGTGCTTGCCCACTGGTGGCTGCCGAGAGAATGTTAAAAGTAACCATGTGTATGTTACATACAGAGAAATCCTTAAAAAAAATATACAATAATTAGTCTTTAACATCTAAATTAACTTTACAAGTGCATACAATAGAAGGTCCTTGTTAACAACACACACAAGTGGAAATGATCAGTATTTCACATTAG
Organism: Apogon hyalosoma; assembly: GCA_037367295.1. Taxonomy (NCBI): domain Eukaryota; kingdom Metazoa; phylum Chordata; class Actinopteri; order Kurtiformes; family Apogonidae; genus Apogon; species Apogon hyalosoma. The sequence goes on from JAPQRP010000005.1 coordinate 14,913,937, forward strand.
TTACTATGATGCAAAAATACTACTTAATAATTATCATAGTCAGCTCTGTCTTAAGTAGGAGGGTGGGGGACATTACAATCTGCTATTCCAGAAAACATCACAGTTATAAAATAAGTGGCTGCTGGTTATGGATTTGTAAAAATCACTGAATGTCAATGTCACTAAATAAATAAATAAGAGTACTGTTAAAACATTCTGCTCAGCTTAGATTCATTTAAATGTCCCAACTACTACTGTAATTACTGTCTTTTACAGAGAGCATTGCATTACAACATGGCTGCCTTTTCCATGTGATCAATTCACATGTAACAGTTTTGTACTTGTGACATAAAGTGTTGTTTATGTCATGATTCCATTTAAAAAGTGTGCGTGTGTATGTAGACGGTCAATTTTCTCTGAGCTTTCAAAATGTGAGTCAAAACATGAGCAATTATTTGTGAAACAGACACTCAATGACAACAGCAATGATGGACCAAGACCTGGTGAGCTTTAGCCACACTATTTTGACTAAAAGGCATAAATGATGAAGCTAGTGAAGTGAAGGATGTTTGTGGATTGTGGTGTTCAATGCTGTGCAGCTGCTATATGGCATTTTTTTTATTCATTCATATGTAGAGTTACAAAATTATCAAACTCAATTGTACAAGCCCTGGTCTGCCCAAGATTAGTTCTGTAAGGTTTACATCTAAAATGTAGTCTCACTGGTGATCGAGCCTTTATGTATTAGCGACATATGGATTTATACTGTTTCTTTTTTTGTTTTTATCTTATCCTATGGACCAAGTTTTTGTGTCCTTGAATGAATGAATGAAGGACAATGTGTGGCGCTGCATCGACAAACATTTAGTCCATCAGGATTGTGAGGAGCTTCTTCTCTACAATTTGTGCTGAGTGTCTTTTTATCTGGACACCGTACATAGACCCAGAGGAACCTGCAGATGCTGCTCCAGGTCCTGTTGAATTCATTACTATTTACTGAATTTAATGAAGTGTTATAAATCTCACAAACTCACATTGAAACAAGTGTGGATAGCTTTGAATCAAAACATTCGCTGGCAAGAATTTTCATGCTTTTTTCAATCACACAATCACAATCTGTGACGTTTCTTCCTAGAACCTCGATAAAAGTATATATTTGTGCTGCCTAGACTGTGTATGAAATCACTTGCTATTTAGCAGAGCTGATATACAATGAGCAATGAGTGATGTTGGACACTTCCAGCATGAGGGTTTTTCTGACTTTTCCTCCATTCTGCCTTTTTTGCCTGATAGGACACCTCCTCACCGATTGTGCAGGTTTTCGTCACACTGTACATTTTAACTAGACTGAACGCTGAGTGTGGTGAGCAAGTGATCTTGTGGGGAAGTGCGTTTTGTGTGGTAAAGCGTCAGACATCGTTAAGTGTTGCCAGCTATTGAAAATGATAGGATTCAGAGTGCAGCTGGGCAATTATCAGGTTGAATGCAAAGGACCCATCTGAACTGCAACATGTAGACATTTCTGGTTCATTACACATCATACATCAAACTGAAGCAGGATAAGTTAGTCACGGATAAGTCATCTGTGTCAATAAAATGAGTGTGAATAGAATGCATTGAGATGACCACCATGAGAAGGTGAGATAACACGTCTGATTTGTAATTCAGTAAAATGTCTTACTGCACATTTACAGTAGATGTTGATGTGAGGTGGCTGTGATATTGGTTCACAAAACTGCTGAAATGCACAGCTTTGACTCCTAAATGCACCTCTGCTGTTTTCTGTCTCAGTGGACATCAGAGAAAGAGAGAGGCCAACACTGCCCTGCCAAAAAAGTCACACACACCATATTTTGTTGAACCACCGCATTACTGTGACACTGTTTCAATAAGCTTCAACAATGTCATAATATTTATTTCTGTCCAGAGTGGCATTAATTTTTCACAAAGATCTTGTAAAGTCTTCTCCAGTACATCTCACAGACTCTCAGTGGGGTTCAGGTTTGGAGTTTGTGGTGGCCACTCCACGTGTAAAAATAATTTCTTGTGCTCCCTGAACCACTCTTTCATAATCTGAATCTGATTAATCTTGTCATCGTCTTTTTGGAATATGTTGGTGTCGTCAGGGGAGAACAAACCTACTGATGATAAAACCCAGTCATTCAGTATATATTCAGCTTCAACTGATCTCATTTTATGGAATGTAATGCTGCTGAACCCAGACCTGACCAACTGAATCAACCCCAGATCATTACACTGCCTCCACAGACTTGTCCTACAGGCACTAGGCATGATGGGTAATCACTTCCTATGCCTCTCTATTCAACCTGACACACCCATCACCCTGGAGCAGGGTCAATCTGGACTCATCAGAATACACAACCTTTTTCCATTGCCTTTTTTCTGAATAGTCTTGTTCTTAAAGTTACACAGCTCTTTAGTCTCAATCCCTTGAGTTCACTTCGCACTGTCTGTTTGGACAGTTACGATTTGAAAAAAATGTTTCAATGATCTCTGGTTATTCAACATTTTTTCCAATCACACCCCTTCCTCAAAGATGATGGTTCACCATTATCCCTCCTAGTTTGAATAACACATTAGACCATTTTATCTCCTTAGCTATTATCCTTGCTTGATACAGGCCAATAATTTGACCCTTGTGAAACACAGTTACATGTGTCTTCTGACAAGGTTGTTTAAGATATGAGAACGTACTCACTGCATCAGCTGGGGTTGAATAAGTTGTTCAGACAAAATAATCCTTGCTGTAATTATCCACTGATAGGTGCTTATTTCCTTCGTTAAATCCAAGTGGTGACATTTTTTGCAGTGTATTTGTGAGTCCTTTAAGGACAATATTGGTTCAAACAGATCAGAGAGAAACTATGATGCTCTCTCTGCAGGTTTCAGTGTCAGACCAACTGCCGGGCTGACACACTGAGCCGCTGGGAGAATGTATTAATATGTGTAAGTGTTTGTGTTAGTGTGTCCATGCTGGGCTTATCCAAGTAGAAAATGAGTAAGTGTGTATGATGCCAGAAGCTCGGCTGTCCACCTGGATGCTGCCCAGGGCTCTGTGTGTGTACTTGTGTATGTGTGTGTGCGTGTGTGTGTGTTAGGCTGAAACAGATGAAGGACAAGCACCACATTGTATGAATGAATGACACACATTAAATGTATGGCAGGCATCTTCTACAGTTGCCAGATATAACCTGAGTTCTATGAGTGTGGCTTGTTGTAGCTCTGTATAAAATGGAATAGCACAAACATCACCATAATTATAACACAGGCTAATACATCACAATCGTTGTCCTGCTTGCAATACAGTCATTATATTTCAAGCTAGATTGTGTAACATCCACAAACTTTTGAGCATATACTGTGTCGTTGCAAAAACTGGTAGTGTGCAACCATGTAGAGTAATGTTTACACTACTAACACACACTAATTTAAGAGGATGAAGTTAGACTGATACACACAATGACACACACACACACACACACAGTCAGCATTTTGTTCCAGAGAGATGTGATGAGAGAGAGACCTAGACAGAGAGTGGAAAATGAGGAAAGGAGGAGAGAGAGAGTCTCCTGGTAAAATGTGTCAGAGACGATAGGGATAATACATTAAGCTGAGGAAAATGGATGTGCGCATGCACACACACACACACACACACACACACACACACACACACACACACAAGAGACAGGTTTGCCTCGGTAATCCTGAGGACAAAGATGAGCAGAGTTCTGACATCAGCACCTCCTAAAGGACACTGTGTGTGTGTCTGTGTGTGTTTCTGAAAAGAAAATGGTTTGTGATTCTGCGTCTCAGTGTGTGCGAGCCATTTTCTCTGCTTCTTAGTCAAAAAGCTTAAAACGGCAGGATGATGTCATGCTGTTGGACACACACAGACACACACTACAAACAGAGCCGCACACTCAGTACCACCGGCATTGTAATACACTAAAAATAGCACATCTATGTGCTACGTCTTCATTTAAAAACATGTTTCTGAGAAGTTTGAGCAATGTTTTTACTTAAATGTGTCAAAAAGTCTTCCCACAAGGCCCATTCGTTCCAGAGCTTTGAGTCATAACGCCCTTCTGCAGAAAAGATTTGCCCCAGTCTTTTCTTTGATCACTTTTACTACTGGCTTTGTTGGGGAATTTCTAAATTTAGGAATTTCTATCAGCACTAGAGCTACAACAGTTCAGTCAACTGACAGAATAGTAATTTAACTATTCTGAGGATCAATTAATCATTTAAATCTATATAAGTTTAACTCTATGGTTCTAGGTTCTCAAGTGTGACATTTTGCTTTGGTGTATTTTCTTAGTTGTAATTTGGGTTTTGAGGACAAAGTGTCTCGTATCTAATGTATTTTTCATTGTATCTGATGGTTTGTAAATCTCCAAGAAATCAAAATGAATGTTTTAGTATTTTTTTACTTGTCATCTATATACCAGTATCTAGGTCAAGTCATTCTGATGGTGTTCTTTATGGTATTTTAGAGTCCATCATTTCCTAAACGCTAAAATAATGTTGCTGACTCATTCTGCACTTCAAAGTTCTAGGCCGGTGTTCCCTGCAGAAGTTCTAGTTATCTAGTCATGGTTTGTCACTGGGGTTGTTGTCCCACAGGTGCAGATGACCAGGCACAGTAGATTAAGCTTCTCAAGAGGGTCTCATCCGAATCACTATAATTAAATATCACTCTACTGGCCTGGATTTTAATGTTGGTAAAGCGACAAATTTAAGGAACCACAATGTACATTTTGAGGCAGGTCACATAGAAAATGATACTGAAAACGGGCAGCCATTAACACTATAGATTCATCTGACTGCTTGTATTAACTAATATGAAAAATGCACAGTAATATAGAAAACTGAGGATTCCATACATTGAGTTGCTGGTGAATCATTCATGAATCAAATAAAATCATAAGGCCAGTATATATTTACACCTCTGTTCTACAGACTATGTAACTGACTGTTTAATGGAGAAAAGAATGAGTAGTTGCAGTTCTAATCAACACCAAAAGCCCTGGCTGCTACCCGCTGCTGGTAGTTGTTTGGAAAGTGAATAATTAGAGACATTTTACAGACTAAAGCAGCTGTTCCCAGAAGAATACAAAATTAATCTCATGGGTCATTAAATAAGCTTCAAGATGCAACTAGACAACAAAAGTGCTTTTGTTTGTTTCTTCTGAATTATAGCATTATTTTACACCATACTTCCTGTACAACTATTAAAATGAATGAATTTTAGAACCTATGTACTTTTTTTTTTACTCTCAAATAGATTTGAGGGTGACTAGTATGTGTTTAAAGGTTACAAGACCAAACTATTCATATCAACTAGACTAAAAGATAATATAATCCACTTATAAAGACGACTGACACACTACCAGGGGACTTGTTACATGACTGTGACCAAAGCTGTGTTTCATATTTGAGGCCCCATTTGTGAGAAGGACACTCATGTTGAGCAGCAGAGGTCTGGCCTCAGCTCAGAGCGTCACCGTAGCCTGAAGGGGGACAGGTGTTGGTCCCTTCTAGACCTGCCAGGTAAGAAATCAGGGTCATGAACCTGATGCTGTCACCATCAGCATGCTGTAAAAATCTGTCAACAGTATCAGAGCTTTCCTCCACAGGTTTCTAAAGGGGACGTTTTAAGGACTGGAGTGCTGATTTACCTTCATCAGACACCAAATATAGAAAAAGTTTTGGGCAAAGAACTCAATCAATCAATCAATCATGAAAATATCCTCATACAAAACCACATACACAGGCATAAAAAGTAGAATACAGCTTTCGATTCCTTCTTTGATAATCAGGTAAGAACAGAGCAGACAGGAAGAACAACAGAAACAGTTTCCTCCTTCTATTGTTCAGATTTGGCCCATAATAAATAAAATGGACTAGCTCAGGGCAGTTACCAAGAACCAATGAGAATGGGAATACCAGGAATACAGTATTATGTGCTTTACTAAAACATGGCCGCAGGAAGATTTTCCGGTCTCTAACTCCTCCATCACAGGCTTTCAGTGTGTGAGCCCACAGAGACTGCAGGCAGAGGTAGGAAGAGAGGAGAGGAGTTCACTGAGGAACCTGAGAACATGAGATGGTGTTGACGGACACACGTTACTGTGAAATATGTGACATGTTACTGCTCTGTAGCCCAAGCCCTGAACTGCACTGTCCCAAGTTTACATATTATCTGCTGAGGGAGTTTACATGACCAGTGAGTCAATAGTGTTTACATTCCTCCATCAACTGCTGCTAGTGTATGGTGTGACATCAGTCAAATTTCTATCCAAAACTACTGCGAATTTTAACAGAATTTTATGAAAGTCTGCTGAAGAAAATGCTCATTTCTGCACATTTCCATCCACTACTGTTATGTGGACATTAAGAGTTGGTCCACCACCATCATCACCATACTACCATTAGATTTAGTGTTCCATACAGCAACATATTACCTGAGCTGTTGATCGAGGAGCTGACAGACGCAAGAGGATTTTGTCAAAAAAAACCTTAAGCTGGCTTTAAGCTACTCTCCCCTGAACTGAACCACTGGTCTGAATCATAATATCTCAGTCAAACTGGAGTTTGTAGTAACTTGCAATCATTTCTGGATGGCAGTGCTTCCATAACAAATACCCTGTTATAAATGATGGTATCTAATGCCTAATGGCTTTAACAGTCAAATGGTTAAAGCAGTGTTTGACTTTCATCACAAATTTTTCTTCAGATTTGTTAAACCAGAGTGAAAGCCTAATTATCACTAATCCATTAGTCTTTCCGTACTTACGCACCTAAATCACTTCCCTCATGGTTAACAACTTCGAAGATGACTCCATCACAAACAGCTTGTTTGTTTACATACAAAACTGATATGTCACTCGGGCCTTTTTTCAGAAATTTTGGCACTAAGTGCATTGTGGGAATGGGAATTCTACACAGCTGCAGCAGCAACAAACATGGAGACAACAATCAATGAAACTGTGTCCACTACCAGGTCAGAAGAAATGGAAGGAATCATTGTAAGACAATTGTCATCTTATAATACGGGGTGTGTGATCGTGAAAAACAATACTTAGACATAAGTTTCATGGCATTTTCGGAATATGTCATTGTGTAGGCTTATATGTGTACTGTAAGGAGCGAGTGAGTGCCCGGCCATACCCTGTATGCTTGCGTGGGCGTGTATGATAAGCCTACACAGTGACATATTCCAAAAATGCCATGAAACTGATGTCTAAGTATTGTTTTTTATGATCACACACCCCATATTATAAGATGACATTTGATATGGATGCGGTTTCATTGCTTGTTGTCTCCATGTTTGTTGCTGCTGTGTGGAATACCCATTCCCACAATGCACTTCACTTCAAAATTGCTGAAAATGCCCGAGTGACATATCAGTTTAGTATGTAAACAAATGGACTGGTTGTGATGAAGTCATCTTTGAAGTTGTTCACCATGAGGGAAGTGCTTTAGGTGCGTAAGTACGGAAAGACTAATGGATTAGTGATAATTAGGCTTTCACTAGGGTTTTACAAATTTGAAGACAAAAAATTTGATGAAAGTCATACACTGCTTTAAGGAACTGTTGAGTTTATATCAAAAGTGTAATGCAGTAACTTTAACAGTACAAACATGAGCATATCCAAACAGGGCTTCATACTCAAATATGTCCACTTCTGCTTCTCTAGTGGAGAGCATTACAACACAGTCCTGTCTCTATTGAAAGCATGCTTCAAATAAAGGGCTGTTACGGTCTGCAGTTGATGTAAATAAAGGCTACCGGCACTATATGGGGAAATAAGACACTGTATATATCTTGTCTTAAAGAGTCTCACTCACAAGTCTCAGAGAAATAAACTGTTGGTGAATGTAAATTAAATAATTTTTCTTTCATTTATTCATCGTTTCAGGCAGTTTCTGCAAAGAGTTTATTGCATATTTCGATATCACCATGATGATTAAAATGCAATTTATGGGTAAGCACTAGTTTTTCCAGTCACCTCTGGGGACTTCCAGTCACATTCCCCTTTCTCCCACCACTTTCTATCAATTCCTAAACTGCCCCTGAAGAGAAAATCAAACACAGAATGTGTGTACCAGACAGAAGCTTTGATCCTTTAATGTGTGCAACAGGATGCTGCAAATCTTTAATGAGTTTCTGGTCATACATCTGAGCCAATGAGCTCTCGATCAGCACATCTACAGTGCCGGGCTCTGAAAACTGCAGCTGTCTGTTTCTTTTGAGGTTGCTGATGTCAGCATGACATCAGAGGGTGTCAGGATCGAGTGGGACGGTCGCAGTGGTTGCCGAAGATCAATTGTGTTCAGGCCTGACTCATTTTAAATAAGCCTGATGTCACCATAATTGTCCAAAACACAGACCTGAAGAGCTGCAAAGAGCGACAATTTCGGCCAACACACAATCATTTCATGATTTTCTATTCAGTTTGGTTTCCATTTCCCGTATATAGCTCTTCATATTCGGCCTATCTACAGAGGTGAGAACTCTTTTTAGATCTCCTGAGGCTTCTTCTTTAATTTATGTGTTCAGATTTAATAACCTGTCTTCTTAGAGAGTATGAATATTAATTCCACTAAGACCTGGTGTGTGATATGTCCAAATACAGATGACACTAAACATGTTACTACACGACTATACAGTAGAATGAGGTGCCTCTTATGGTTTGTCTATCTATTCTATTATTTACCTGTTATCTATTTTTACTCTCTTTGCTTTTGCTTGTCTGGTGATTTTTACTGTACTGTAAGCTCTCCATGTGCTTCTGTCTTTTACAGTATGGCTCTGGGTGTTTGGATATTTTCCATCACAGGATTAGTTTATTATTAAACCATCTCACTTTGACCATTACCTACTACACCTGAGGACTACACCATCTTTTCTCCATGTGCTCTGTAGACAGGTTTACAACACGGCACTAAATCAGCACTACATTTGACTTTATATAACCTCAGTTCACAAAAGAAAACATTAAACATCTCCCATCTTAAGCTGCATTTAATTGTATAACTGTGCCTCTTGCAAATAAGTCACCTTCATTTCCAACACTTTTATCCACACTGGCAATGGTACTAAGAAAATGAATTGGCAACTACTGTGTTTAATGATTAGTCCTTTTAGATGTTTAAAGTGATGATCTCAAAAAACATACGGGCATCTGTCCAATACTTTAATATCGGTACCACAACAACATGTAAAGTATAACTAACACTGGTTAAAGGTTATATCAGACCAACCAGACCAGACACAACAAAATTCCTGAACATATTAAACTCAGTTGTTTTAAGGGCAGTAGCTATTGGCAGTTTTCATGATCGACTGATCTTGTAGTAATTTTCTGTAAGCAACTGTTTCCTTACGCAATTAAAAACCAGAAAGAAATGAAAATGTCAATTTTATCCTGTCAACCATTCAAATCCCCAAAATTTATATTTTTTTAAATGTTAGAGCAACAAAATCTACAAATTCTCACAATTGACAACTGGACACCTCAGGAGATTGGCATTGCTTAAAACCCTACTGCAACAACAGGCCTACTGCAAACACAACCACAGACAAATGGCACACAACAGTTTGTTTGCAGACATCACCCTGGGCACTCTGAACATCTGATGGACCTTTTTACAGTTTTCTGATTCAACTCAGTTAAAGTTGCAGTGCTTGATTGGGTTTTAACATCAATAGGCAAAATGTCAATAGTTACCTTTCAGCATATCGTAAGTGGAACAAAGAATTCAACCCACTTCTATGGATTGTTTTCCTACTATAGAAAATCTACCCTGTGATGCAGATTTAGGCGAATCACAGGTGTGTTCAGACAGGTAGGAGGGTTAAATACATGACTGACAGTTCAGATTTATTCAGATGTGAATACTACTCTGCTCTACTCTAATGGCCTGACACAAAAGCTTAGAAAAGTGTTCCAGTCTTTTAATTTGTGGAGTGAACTGCAAAAAAAGCTGAGTTATTTTAATTTTTCCCCTCTGATTTGGCTTCTGCAGCTTTAGCTTTAAGTTTATTGTCATGCAATGAATACATGTCTTGTTGCTTCAGAGGCTCATATAATACAGACTGGTTTTACTTATTAGACACCTCAAATGACAATATGTACAACTGGTCTTATGGAGATGAAACACATTTGACAGTTCTTTTAGAATACATTGAAAATTTCATAGTGGAAAACAATAGTAATGCAATTTAAGATCCTTGCAACACTAACCGTAGTTAACATAGTCACAAGTTACTTAGCAGACTGATGCTCATGCACATATTTTATTTGCTGACATGTGCTTCACCTTGAATATAATGAGGAAGTATGTTCTACTCCAAGAGCTCAATGCAATTCATGAAACAATCTTTTGAATAACTCGCCAGGGAGACAGTCACAAAGAATTTACCAGCAAAGCATACCACCAAACTAATAAACTACCTCAGTGTCTTGTAATTCATTTATCTACAATACTCTTGGCTTATTCCTTAATACCACCATGTAACAGCTGTTTAATGAACATAATATTAGCTAGCAGCAGACAAGCTTCTTGACCCTTTTTCACAACCTGTATTCCAAAAAAACACTTCATTGCTTGGTGAGGGTTACAGTTGGTAAGTTTTAGAAAAAAATTCAGCACCAGAGCATATCAGAGGCAAAGCAGGGGTGGGTCTTCATGGAAAATGGGTATGTGGGTTAAACTCAAACACCTATCACAGAGGAGAGGTAGCACACCTGTAAATGACACCTAACTTCAGTAGGGGCCCTAGTTTTTTATTACATGCTTATTTCGGTACAAACATTTGCCCATCATTGTAGCAGATACCTTTGCAAGAATCCTCATTACTTGCCAAATGGAAAATCTACCCACATTTGGCGCTTGGTGGCTGTTAATTTTGGACCCAGTTAAGTGTGAATGAGGAAGTGATTCACTGGATCTGAGACTTTGTGACTGGTTGTCCACAGACAGTCTGCATCAGTTATGTTCAATCTGGTAAGATTATTTTAAGCAAAGGGGTCCCTGGGGACTTTGTCTATGATTATTTTCTGTTTACATAAATGTTATGACATTGCAAGACAGCGATATTAATCTAACAAAATATGCTGATGATTTAACTTAATTTGGCATTTTCTACACCCATTGTGATAACTTCAGTACTGAAACATCACGTTCTTGTCAAGCAAAAAAATATCACACAAAGTATAACACACAATTTGAGATCATTTATTATAGGTGTGAAAAATATGGCAGGGGAGGGAAGGATGATGTAAATCTAACTCTCAGCTATTCAGCAAGGACAGTTCAATTAAAATCATTACATATTTTATATACTGCTGCTAAATAAAATAAATTTTAGTCTATTGTTACTATAGATGCATTATTGAAAATGAACACTGAACTCAAAGATGACTGCCCCATAAATGTATTTTTTGTCCTTTTATTTAAGTGGACCAGGTGAAGCGGTAACGGATCAAAAAAATTTCTGTTCAAATCGGTATACTGTTTCAACTAAATAACCTAAAGTAACTTATAAAACATATTTTGGTAGGTATTTATAAGTACTTTGATATAAGAATGATGATTTACTTAAAGTATATATTTGTGGTTAAAAAAAAATGGCAAAATAAGCCTGGTAACGGATGAAAAAAAAGAACAGGGTTTTTTTTTTTAAACTTACTTAAATGGCTAAAATACCCTATTGCCCACAAAACTTCACATAAAATACAATTAAATATGTTGACTAATATGTGTTTCTATAACACCAGTTAGTGTTATAGCAAAAATGTGACATAATTCAAATTTCATTAGGGGCAAAAGAAAGTAACAGATCAAATTGCCCACTGAGTAATAGGGGTGTGTATTGAAAAGAATCTGGCGACACAAAACAAATCACAATGCTAGGATCATGATACGATATATTGTGATATATCACAATACTGTTAACAAGGCAATATTTTTTTTGTTTCTTTCTTTTTTAAAAAGATTTCCTGTAAAAATTTAATTACACTAGAAATATGCACAAATACTAAACACATTTTATTTGATCAGAACATGATCTAATAATGCTACATCACACAATGTCCCTCTGTAAAAACTTAAATTATGTTTCACAGACAATAAGGTTTACAATTCTGCTCAAATGTTCATATTCTATTAGCTGTGAAGCGAACAGTCCCTGAATCAGCCAACATCAAAACATTATTTTTGCGCCATCCCAACAAAGGAACTAACGTCTGCCTCTTTCAGACAGTAAACAACTGCTTTACGATGCCTGAAATAACCATTGTGTAACAAAACAGAGTTAAATAATAATAAAATATAAGCAAAAAAGAAAAACAAAAAAGAAAAATTAACCCTTGCCACGTCTGCATTTGAATAAATACCTACAAATATTGATACAGTATTTTTTAATATCGATACAGTATCGTGAAATTAAATATCGCGATATATTGCAGAGCCAATATTTTCTTACACCCCTACTGAGTAATGGATCAAAACAGACTATAGTCACAAAAGCACAGAAGAAAACAAACAGATAAGTTTCCAATTACAACTTTATTATATATAACATAGCTACTACACTGCGTTCCAAATTATTATGCAAATGATGTTTTTGTTTGATTTTCCAAAATACTTGATGCAAATGATGATC
>JAPQRP010000005.1:14939486-14951953 GCA_037367295.1 Apogon hyalosoma
ACAAGGGCAACTAAGTTGTGGAATAAATATACTTCTATTTTCTATTTTTTTAAGTAAACTTCTATTTTTAGAAGTTTACTTACTTATTTATTTATTTATCTTTAAGCTTCAATCGTTTGATTATTTTAAATCTACTTCATCCCCATATTTTTTAAATACATTCATCCAACTGGGCTATATGATGTTAAGGCAGAAAATGAGTAAATAATGGTGGTTTTCCGTTGACATCTATAAACTTTGAGACATAAAATATTTAAATGTAGGATTTTAACTGCGGACAGTTTTTTAAAGTAAAGAAAATGTGAACAAACTACAAACGCTGACCTTCGACCCCTGAGCGTCCAGCGCCGCTAACCCCGCCCCTCTGCAGAGAGAACGGGAGCTCCATTCAAACACACCAAACTCCGCGCCCCGCGATGCGACAGTCGCTGTAGAAGGAGAGAAAGGCGGCAGAAACAGCAGAAGAAGCAGGAACACACACTTTACCTCAAAAACCAAACAGGCAAAACCGACAAACACGCAGTTAGAAAACAGCCATCCAGTCAGTCGGCAGCCGGAACACGCACACTGAGCTCAGTCTTCTAGCAGGAGGCTAACGGCTAACAGCACCGACATGGCGAGCGCCTCGTACCACATCTCCAACCTGCTGGAGAAAATGACTTCCAGCGACAAGGATTTCAGGTAAAATACCTCCACAATAAGGCGAACATTGTGCATGATGTGCATTATCACCTCAGACTTTGAATGTTGCGAAAACAGTGGCTGTACCGCTTATGGTCTCTGTCAGGCCTCAGGTTGTCTTGCTAACTGCTAGCCTGCCACCTGTCTGATCATCGTCACATCGCTAGCTAGCTACTTAGCTAGTTAACACCAGTTATGTTTGCTAGCGTTTGGTCCGACAGCAGTTTAAAATTGACAGCAACTTTAATGGCTTTCTAGCAAGGTAATTTGATGGTCGTTATGTCTAATTGATCGCTGACTGCAAGGTAAAAGCCACCAGTTAGCCTGCTAACAGTGTAGTTAGCTTAACGCCAGCATCAACTTCTGTCATGCCGCAAGCTAGCGTGATGTCAGCTATCGCCTGTATGTGACATTTTACGGTGCATGTCGCTGCATATATAAATATATATATACATTTAGGCCTGACAGCTAATTTATACTCTGCAATGTAAGCACGTAAAGTTGTGCAATACACTACATTGAGCTTTCAGCTAACCTCCTTGTTGTTTTGGGGGTGTGGTAGCATTGGTAACTCAGGTAATAAGAACATGTAAACACACTGAGACATGCCAAATGTTTTGGTCATCACCAAGTAAAGATTGGGTACTTAAATATTAACTATAGGGGTTTAACGTGGTGCACCAAACTTTAAATGTGTACGTGCTGCGAAATAAAATATGTTCGTGACCGCTGTTAAATACTTGTTTTACCACCTAAAGTCTGCCTAAAGAGACGAACCATACATGTTGAAATGAAATTTGTTCATGTTTTCATCCCTATAGTCGTTTGTTATATCGTTTTGGGATTTTAGTGCTGTATGTAATACTAAGACTTAACATAAGTAGTTGATTCTTATTTTGGGTAATTGCGTTATAATGTTTTGTTGTTCGGTTTCTCAAAAATGCTAAATATTGGAAATGAGTTTAAAGCTTAATTATATTTGGATGTAATTGCCTCCTTGGGCATAGGGAGGTTGTATTCTTTTGAAAAGGTAAATTATATGAATTTGCTGTTGGCTGCATCCCTACACACTTGATGAAACATGTCTTGTAATACTTAGAAATGTAATCAGGTTTTTCTGGTTTTGTCTGTTAATGCGCCAGCCATACATTTATTATTTAAATAAATTGTGTGCACACATTTAATTTTTAAAGATAGTTGAGAGCTGAGAATTCTGTTCATACCTGTAATGATTCAGTACCTCATGGAGCACCACTTATATCTTCTATCTTTACCGTCTAACTTTTACTCTAGTTATTGCAACATGACTTTAAATTTCGGCCCAAAGCCTTTTCTTCAAAGAGTCAGTACATTCAACCAATAGTGTGACAAAACTTGAAGTTTCATCATTGTGGAGATGTTGATGAAAAATCAATGCCACAGACCCAATTTCTTTTGGTTCCAAGAATATCAGACTTTTACAGTGATGTCTAGATTAGTGTCTTTTCCGTTCTGTTTTTCTGAGAAATGTTTTACTTTGTGCAGTGGCTGATCCAAAAACAAGGCATTCATTGATTTTTAGTCTGACTTCTAGCTTTGCAGCCATTGCTTTTCGTTACTATATAATGGAAGTTAAAAGCTACTCTGTCGTGTTATCAGTGATGTCTGCTTTCAGTTTAGACCGTTATTGTCACTACATTGCTTTTAGCTCTCATGGCTTCAGTATTCAGGAGAAAGATTGTAACTCAGAAAAACTGAAGGTGATGTGTTTGAGTCTTTTTTCCTCAAAAATGATTTAAACATGTTTAATTGAGGATAAAATCTTAGACTTAGAAAATACTGAGCTTTTGAAGGATCTGAACTTTTTTACCATTTATACAGTACCAAACAGAAGTGTGGTATTTTGCCAATTAATGATATTCCATCAGATTTAATGGTACTTGATGTAGGATCACATCGGCCAAGAATTTAACATTAAGCTCTAATGATTTTCTGCAGAGCAGTTTCATTTGTTTTTGATGTTAAAATTAAATACCTCAAAAACGAAATTTTTGTAATGTAAATACTTTGAGCCTAATTTAATAAAACTGTGTAATGCATTAATGCACATTTTGGTAATGATTTAGCATGTGATTGTTATGTAAAATTTTATTGAATGTCATTGGAAAATGATTTAGCAGTTAATAAATTAAATGATTGATTTTCACATCTATTAATGTGAACACCGATAACAAACATACTTCATGAAAAAATCATCACAAATAGACAAAATTCACAGAACATCACATGACTTTGTTTGCTGCTTGAGGACAATCACAACCTCTTTTGGAGCCTGACTAATTATTTTCATTGATTATGACAGCAGCTCTCTCTCAGTACAAGAAATCAGAGATTGGGAAACTTGTCAGTATTTGCTCCTACTGCTGTAAAAATTGCCACAGACATTCACCAAGCACAACTAGGGGGCATTTCCAACCTGATTTTGAGTCTGCAACAGAAATAATAACACTTTGTTTTAGGTGATATATTTGTGTGAATGGAGAGTCTATTTTCTTACTCTGTCTTGTGTAATTTTAATGTGTGCACAGTACATGCTGTGTTGCAGATCATATAGATATTGAATCAGACAGAGCTTTAGCAGATTTCACACACAGGAATAAATGAAGGACAGAAAGCAGCAATAAGATTGCTTTGAGGATACTCAACACTCAAATGAGCATGGAGTCGGGTCAGAGTACTTTTAATATCAGTTATTTTTTTAACTTTTTTTTTTTTTTTCAAATTTCCAGGAGTGAGTAGCATCTTTAAGTTTTATTCCTCACTGTTTCTTTTGACATCCAGCAAATAAGCGAATCTACACATAAAAAGGTTTAACTGGCAAATATGCAGTTTTCGGTTGAAAAATAACTGAAAGGATTAATCAGGTAACAAAACAGTCAGAATTGTTCTGAGATTATTTATTACAGCTCTACATTCTTCCCTTAATTTGCCTATTTTCCTCTTTAAATCCACTTATAGTTAGCACTTGCAGAGTTTTTCTCATATAACTAATTTCTCTTTCATTCGGGAGTAAAAAGATAACATACTAGCCTAGATAGTGTGTTTTAATTAAAATAAGTGGGATGTCCATTAATTGCATAACGTGTATTGACTTCATAAAAAATATTTTTTGCCCCTTTGAGCTGGTTTTTAATTATAATAAATATAAGTCCAAAATTATGAAAAACACATTGTTTTCACTGAAATTAGAACAACAAAAGGCCCTCATAGTACCTTGTCCCTACACAGATCTAGGGAAAACCTTGATGTAGCGATAAACAGTCGGTGTATTAGATTAAATGCATTTCAGAAGCATACAAAATGCTAATAACAAGCATAATGGCCATATGTTTATGGTATGAGAGCATAATTTGGCCTTGAACCAGTGTATTAGGCAGCGAGCTGTGCACCTGTGATTTGCACGGTTAATTTTCTAAAAGCATGGCCAAAAAAATGGTGCATGGCTTGCTCAAAGCTGTGCTAATTATCAATATATTGTTCTCTTACCTTGTCACAGCCTAATTTTGGCTAAATCCATCTATTTTTCAAAACAATTAAGCGAATCATCAATTAACTCTAGAGGGCCCCTGGACGTGTCAGCACGTCCTGATGACATGCACGATGACATGCAAGACAGAGCCTTGCTGAAACTCCGTTTCAATTTGTGTGGAAATTGCAGGTGTCAAACTAATACTGTGAAGTCAATTGTGTTGAAAGCACATGTAAAACCAAATTTATGAGACACAATATAAAACATAATATTTCAGCGATAGTGTCATTGTTTGGTGTGCGTTCGGTGCTGGTAGAGACAGTAAAAACAGGCTTCTAAGTGAATTTCTTGCAAGTAGGAAGTGCTTGCATAAAAGAAAACATATCACTTTGTTTCTATTGGTGGAAAAGTGCATCACACGGACCAATCAGAGATGTCTATACTGTGCCGTGTGTAATTTAACTAATATAACTTGACACCTCATCATCTCCATCTTATATCAATTTAGACTGAATATGTAAATGAATATCTAATTTTATTATTTTCATTATTTAATTATTTCTAAACTACTTGTGCACATTTGTACATGGCTGAATAAATGTTCCAAGCTGTTAAAATGTTGTTTGTGTAATGAAAAGGATCTGACAATACATTCCATGATGCATGTCGCTTTTACACCTGCCGAAATATTACACATCCTGTTTTTATTTTTATTTTTATTTTTTTTTACACATCCTGTTCCTCCATTTCTGCTGAATACACTGCCTTGAGCCAAAGCTTTGAAGCTTAATCAACAACATCAAACATAGGCCTTTATCTTAGACTATATATGCTGAAGCCTGGATTCTATAGTCATGTGTTTTACATGGATTTGGGGATTTTAAAGATGCTCAAGGCTTTATAGATGCCGTATGCCCCGGTGTGAAAACATAGTGTGAAGATTGACCACTAATATTGAATGTTTATACACAACCCTCAGCCTTCGATTGGGCCAAATTATGGCTATGTCAGAAGTCCTACTGATCATCCTGGAGGCAAATGAGATCATTGATTGTTGTATAATTAATTAGGCACGTAGATTCCATCAAACTTCACAACACATGATAAAGGATCAAGCAAGAATTTAGAGCAGTTTTAAAAGAAGAGCTAAGGTACTGGAGCTGGGCATTTGCTTTTGATTTAGTTTTATTTCAGCCTACATTGAAGTATAGATATATTACCATTGTTTTATTATTTTTGACTGGTATCTTGTACCAGTTTATTTGATTTCTTGATTAATTAGTTCCATTGTATTTTCAGGTTTATGGCCACTAATGACTTGATGACGGAGCTACAAAAAGATTCAATCAAATTGGATGATGACAGTGAGAGGAAGGTCAGTTTAAACCAGTTTATAACAGAAAATGTGTGTTAAGTCCTGAGTTTGTCAGTAATAAGAGTTTTAGCAGATCCGCTTATTGATAGGTTGACATACTGACGTCTACACTCTGACAGGTGGTGAGGATGATTCTCAAACTGCTGGAGGACAAAAATGGAGAAGTTCAGAACCTGGCTGTCAAATGGTAAAAACACAAGCACTTAGAACTTCTAGCTGATACAGTTGATATGGTCGGTTGTTTTTTGCTGATCTGATCATTAAATTGCTTCTCTAACTGTGGGTGTATTTGTTCTTTTTTTGTCAGCCTCGGGCCACTGGTCAGTAAGGTGAAAGAATACCAGGTGGAGACAATCGTGGACACTCTGTGCACCAACATGCTCTCGGACAAAGAGCAGCTCAGAGATATTTCATCCATCGGACTAAAAACTGTGATTGGAGAGTTACCACCCGCCTCCAGTGGTACAAACACTGTCAATTAATAGATTAATCAATATTTTTTTTTTAGCATCAGCTTGAATACATCATAAAGTAAAGGCTTCTCAAATGTGATTGTTTTATTTTAACTTCAATTATCTGTGAAATTAATATGGTTGGATTGTAAACAAGACAGGACATTCAAAGGTGCTTGGTTTCCTAATTATCTTTAGCTCTGAGATACATCGGTCAAACTTTTGTTTGTAATTTTCCGGCATTTTATTGACTAAACCCCTAATTTATTACTTGACAAACTAAGCCACCAATTAATCAACAAGAAAATAACCAGTTGCAGCCCTACAATTATAACAGTAGTTTTACAGCTGCTACAACCAAGTTGTCATTTCAGCACCACAGGAGCTCTGTTTATTTTTAATGTAGCCTCAGGGGCCAACTTTTAAAATTGCTTCGAAATGATGAACATGATCTCAGAACACTAAGCCTTTTCCTGTGAGATAATGGTAGAAATAACACGGTCAGTTTCCCTACCTGTGTGTCTGCAGGCTCTGCTCTAGCTGCCAGTGTGTGTAAGAAGATAACCGGCCGTCTGACGAGTGCCATTGCCAAACAGGAAGACGTCTCAGTCCAGTTGGAGGCTCTGGACATCATGGCTGATATGCTCTGCAGGTACCTGGCTCTTCATGCAAAGGGTTTCCCCAGTTCCTTATAAACAGTCAATAACCTTCACAAGAAATAATTTTTTTGTACAGATGGTTTTTTTTTCTTTCTTTTTTTGTGATTTTTGTTCTAAAACATCATTCATTGTCTTAATGGTTTTTATGTCCATGAACGCTGAAGGTCCTCTGTCCATTAATTAACGTTCTGTATCTTTAGTGTGTCCTGAAATCCTGCAACTGAACAGATGGAAAATATCTAAAAAAAAAAAAAAAAAAAAACTAAACTAAACTAAAAAACCCTTCTTTCAGACAGGGGGGTCTCTTGGTTAACTTCCATCCCTCCATCCTGAGTTGTCTGCTGCCTCAGCTTACCTCCCCCAGACTGGCTGTCAGAAAGGTATGTCTGACCCTTTACTTTATATTTTGTACAAGCCACCATTGTGTATAATGTAGTTTTTATGATGTGAATGTTGCAGAGGACCATCATGGCTCTGGGTCACCTGGTGATGTCCTGTGGGAACTTGGTCTTCATTGATCTGATTGAGCACCTTTTGACTGAGCTGGGGAGGAATGACAACATGTCGACCACCAGGACCTACATCCAGTGCACAGCCGCCATCAGCAGACAGGCAGGACACAGGATCGGTGAGTCAGACAGGCAGGATATTCTCTAAAAAATTCCTATTAGATTATTCAATGCTCATCATTTCAACTGCTGATTAAAAACATGAAAAACAGAAGGCATCAAGTGCCATCCCTGATTTATCTGAAAACAAAGAAATGAAGTTGAAATCAGTGTGTACAAAGAACATAAAATGGTACTTCCTTACAAGAATGATACTTATATAAAGGATTTAGATTTTTTATCCTGTAATGATGCTTTTACTAGTCATTAATAAACACTTATGAATGCCATCAATAGAATTTCACTGGATTTGGAGAAGATACCATAGTATGATTTTAATAGAGAAAAAATCCACAAAAATGTGACAGTGTAAAGCAAACACTGAAGGCTTTATGATCTAACAGGAATGTCTCTTCAGTAGACAAAGGCACGACATAGTACAGTAGACTGATGTGTTGAGGTATCTGCTAATAACTATTGGTATGTCACTGAGAAACAATCTGTGACAGAAAGTGAGTAAAATGTTCTATCAGACATGGGCTTGATTTTGTTTCAAAGCTTTTCTTTCGCTGTGTTATCCCAGAGTCATACGACCACATAGATGTGTCTTAAATGCAACTCGGTCTTCCTGTTGGTCACATAAATGAGAGTCCAGCTCTAACTGTGGAACCAGATTGTAGTCATCCCTAGTATTGAGTGTGCGTCACTTTTTGGCTCTACAACTGTCCTGTATTCCATAAGGTGTTTTATACTTATGAAAGATGACAACTTAACCTCTTACGAATCTGTCAACACTAGAGCTGAACACTGCTGTCTGTCTTCGTAGGAGAGTATCTGGAGAAGATTATCCCACTGGTTGTAAAGTTTTGTAATGTTGACGATGATGAGCTCAGAGAGTATTGCATCCAGGCCTTCGAGTCCTTCGTAAGGAGGTAAAACACACTAAAAACTTTGTATTGTTCATAAATGTCCACTTATTTTGGTTTCATTTTTTAACATTCTCATATGGCACAATTTTAAGTTCCTGTATTGTTTTTGTATCTCCTGTCTCACTTGGTGGTGTTGGGAATATCGTTTCATTGTTTCATTCTGCTTTATAAATGTGGTTATTGATCTGTCCCCTTAGGTGTCCTAAAGAAGTTTACCAACATGTTCCCACGATCATTTCTATCTGCCTGCGCTACCTGACCTACGACCCCAACTACAACTTTGATGACGAGGACGAGGATGACAATGCTATGGACGCCGAGCAGAATGATGAGGATTACCAAGGTATCAAACCTCTCCCGAACGAGGAAAGTTCAGCACAGTCAAACACATCAAGTCAGATTCCTCCAAATCACAGTTTTTCCTGCGTGTCCTTGTTTCTGTCCAGGCAGCGATGATGAGTACAGTGACGATGACGACATGAGCTGGAAGGTCAGGCGGGCGGCAGCCAAGTGTTTGGATGCTGTTGTTTCAACTCGTCATGAGATGCTCCCTGAGTTTTATCGCTCTGTTTCTCCTGCACTCGTCTGTCGCTTCAAGGTATCGTCAGCCTCTTTCAACTCCATAGTCACCTCACAATTCATTTCTTTATTTCCTGTGTCACTACATCCTGGGTTTTCCCTGACTTCAACACACCACCTAAGCTATGGAAGCATGCATGTTTTGTTTTTTTTTTCCTCTTATCTTGTACAAATGGAAGTACAATTTAATATATTTTTAAAGATGCTTTTTTAATGCTTCTCCTGTCTCTCGCAATTTCACTTGTTCTAACATAAGGTTTACAGTTTTCGTATTTAGATTTGCTTTCAAAAACATACCAAAACATTCCTGATTTCATTCCTTCAAAGCTCTTTGTAACTGATAATGATAATTGTGTAATATTGTACTGCCTATTATACAGTGAATTGAGGTGAGACATTCACATACTATGTGATCTTATACCGTTGCAACCTTAGATTCCACCAGGAAAGCTGCATTATGTTTTAGAAGCGTCCCCAAAATCGGCTCTCCAATCCGCTAAAAATATGTACTCTATTCTTGATGAAAGTCATGAGACCGCGTAGTGTTGCATAGAGCAGATGAGATGAACAGGAAATCAGAAACATGAATAGCACAGAAGGTCTTTTTAACAATAAAACACCCGGTGAAGACTTCTGATTCTATAAATGTCACTACATGAATGTTGTCGAAACGTAGACATGAAATAATTATCATGATAGATTATCATTGGCAACTAAAATACAGCCACGAATGTTTGATTCATGAATCATCTGGATTTTATGTCACCATAGTTTAAACTACAGCCCAGCAACCTCTGGAAATAATATGTACAATAAAAATGCATCATTTAAAAACCTAGCCAATCAGACCTTTAAAGAAGCACAAAAATTGAGCAAATATGAATCGGGACCAAATCAACAAACTTAACTAGACCAAGCATAAAACTGGATTAGACCTAGAATGTGATGAAGTGTTTAAAGGTAATATTTTGACTAGTTTCTTACTAACAGGGTTTGTACGGGTGCTTGAAATCCTTGAAAATGATTGAATTTCAGTGTTGTGTTTTCAAGGTCTGAAAAGTGTTTGCAGTTATAACTCTATGAGGTGATTTATTATTTATTTTTAATATTAACTCTGCCAGGTTAGATGGCAAGCCAAAGCTACTTACAAAGAGGTGATACAGTTTGAAAAATAAAACTTGATGTCAAAAAAAGAAAATTAGTGTGTCCTCTCAGGTCGACTCCAGGTACATTTTACATTCTTAGTCTTTGGCTTGGTGCAACTGTGCCTGAAGAAGGCCAAATGGCTTCCCTATTTTTTTTTGGATAAAACTTTGTGTTCTCCTTTAATTTCTAAACTTTTTGCTGTTGTGAAACATAATTTTAGATGTTTATAGAGGGTATGCGTTTACGTCACTTCCCACCCGGGCCATGCCGCTCTAAGTCGGACTGAGTGGCAAAAACCAACCTCTCAACATGATGGAGTGTAGCAGTAAACATAGTGAGACCAGGAGAAATGTGGAATATGAAATTAAGGACAATTGAACTCAACATGGATCCATATGAGCTACCAAAGAACAAGTGGTCCACGAACATTGACATGTGGCCTGAAATCGCGTATCCTGCCATCCAGGGTGTAGGGGATCATCGCTCTTTTACCTGAAACAAATATACATGGTTTCATCATTACTGACAACCAGGGTCCAAAACTAGGGCCCAGAACCAGCTGATCCAAAGTCCATCTACAGTAGACAGTGGACTGACCCCAGTGAACATCAGCAGGATCTACTGGTACTGTGGATATTTAAGTAGAATTAGTATCAAATACTTTATACAACACAGATACTACTGCTTTGGACGAGCAGGGTATGACTTTATTCTTGTAAATTACGATATTTTCCCACCTGGTTTTAAATGACAACATTATTCTCGTAATATTACGGCTTTATTGTCGAAATATGACGACTTTGATTTCATAAAACTATGCCATTATTTTTGTTAAATTCTGAGGTTGTTTTTATATACTTTATTCTCATAATATTACGGCTTTATTCTCGAAATATTACAACTTTTAAATATTACAATTCTTTTTGTATTTGACTTTATTCTCATAAAAATGACGGGTTTCATCTTGATGCTTTATGACTTTATTGTCGTAGTGACAGTGTTTTTTATTTTCTTATGTTGCCCTAATACGCCATCATGGCTTTGTGCTCGAGTACCCCCGTATCTGAAAAACTGGGTTAACCTCAGTTTAAGTTAGTTTACACATCATGTAGAGCACAAGGTTCAGAATCACAAAATGAAGACAAAAACCATGAAAGATGCTAACAAGAGCTTTACTAAGAAAAATGTCAGCCAAAACAATACGTAATTTAAGGTATGATTTTACCCAAAAATACAGCATAAATTAATGTTACCTGACAGGAAACGGGATCCACAAATCCAGGTTTCATTGCCTGGATTTGTAGATCTATCTAGTTCTCTTTTCTTTGGCTTTCGGTGCCTGTAAAACAATAGCTGTGTCTGCTTTTCAAACCTGTTCGTACAATCAATCGCACAACAGCTCTTCCTCATTTTTATTAAATATTGGTCTTAAGTTTAGACAGTATTGAAGCCAGCGCTGCTGCTCTCTTTCTTCATCTTTCTGCCACTCAGTGGGTGGAACTGCGGTGACTTCCGCTAGTGTGACGTCACATGCATACCCTCTATAGCATAATACAGTGTACATGACTGTGATAAAAAGTGAAGAAAAAAATAATCATGAGTATATGTATTCCTGTAGATATATATTTTACCTCAGTGATAAGTTGCAGTGCTGGAAAAATTTGAAAATGACCCTTAAACGTGCTTGAAAAGTGCTTTAATTTGAACTTGAAAAATGTTTATGAACCCTGTACTAAGTTCTTACTACTTTAACCTTATTACAATGCAGGTAGTTGTTCATTGTCATTTATAATGATAAAAAAAGGTTGATTAACAAAGTGAGACAGAGAATTTCTCATAATCATCAGAATGGAAACTCTGACAGGAATATCAGTCGGACAAATTGGTTGAGAGCCTACAGCCTGTATCATTTATTTATTTATTTATTTATTTATTTATTTAATCTCTGAGGAATAATGGGGATGTTATAAATCTTTGACAACTTTTGGTGTTGCTCTATTAGATCCTGCTATTTGGGATTACATCTTCTTCTGAATTTAGCTGATCCATGCACATATACATTGGGTTAATCTCAATGTATGGGTTAATACTGGAGAGTATTAAGCCTTTCTTGCCAGTGGAACTGACCTGTTTATTGCTGTCTTCAGGAAAGAGAGGAGAACGTGAAGGCGGATGTTTTCCATGCATACCTGTCACTGCTAAAACAGACCAGGCCAGCTCAGAGCTGGTTGGCTGATCCAGATGCCATGGAGCAGGGAGACACACCTTTGACCATGCTGCAGAGCCAGGTAAAGTAACAGCTCTGAGTTTTTAAGGCAATATGTATAAAACTAGAATGATGGTGAGCTCACCAACATATGCCTGATCAAACAAGTACAATGGTTGTCTGGGTTTAGAGCAGTATTTTTCAACCTTGAGGTCAGGGCCCCACGTGGGGTCACCTGGAATTCAAATGGGGTCACCTGAAATTTCTAGTAATTGATAAAAAAAAAAAAAAAAAAAAAACTTGATAATAAATAATATATTGTGA
>JAPQRP010000005.1:14952158-14969770 GCA_037367295.1 Apogon hyalosoma
AAAATTAACGTTTATTTGCAACACAGTATAGCAAACTATTACATGATCAAAAACAAATTAATTTTAGCAAAAAAAAAGTCTCCATTTTGAATGTCTGGGGCCTCCAGAAATTTGTGATGTTAAAATGGGGTCACGAGTGAAAAAAGGTTGGGAACCACTTGTTTAGAGGCTTTCACATTACTTTAGAGTTAAACTGTAGCACATGTAGTAGTTATACATGAATAATTAACCCCTTATAGGTTGTAGTGCTGTTTTTGTACAGCAGATGGTGCTGTTAGGTATTTGGTAAACCTGGATATTGTTGGAGAGGTTAGGCGCTGTCATGGTAACAACAAATCCTCAGTGTGCTGCACTATGAGCCCCACGCAGCAGGATGTAATGTTGTCGCCTATCTCACTGCTCCTGTCTCACTCAGGCTCTGTTCAGTCTAGCATTAACATGTGAGTGATCCAGTCCCATGTGGACATAAATATTGACAGCTCTGACACTTGTCATGATCACACTCTGGAAGCATTAAGGATGCAATGAGACCAAAGCCCTCAGGGCACAGTGACAGGTGGTCTGGGACACATAGAATGTACCTATATTATTTTATGAGTGTGACTACAAATGTGTTAGGATGGACTGAAGCACTGCCCAGTCAGCTGATAATCACTGTTTAAGTGAAAATCAGCCCACAGGCAACGTCGGGTGGAACTTTTTGCAAACACGTGAATATTATATTATGTACACTGCCTATGTGTAGTGCTGGCTGAGAACACCAGAACAGTCCTACATTTTTTTGTTCTTTGTGAGGACATAAACTGTCCACAGTGTGTGTACTTTGATAGAAATTAATTGAATTCATTCATAGAAGTCAAATCTGAGCCCAAGTGAGACACATTCAGAGACACAGTCTAATGCCAGGTGTGATCAC
Source organism: Apogon hyalosoma (assembly GCA_037367295.1). NCBI lineage: Eukaryota > Metazoa > Chordata > Actinopteri > Kurtiformes > Apogonidae > Apogon > Apogon hyalosoma. The sequence continues at coordinate 14,953,075 of JAPQRP010000005.1, forward strand.
ACACAATCTGTCCACTTGTGGTCGAATCACTCAGGTTGCATGTTGATGCCAGGTGAGAACAGAGCCTCAGAGTTTCCATAAATGTTTCTAACCCCATGCAGGTTCCTATGATTGTAAAAGCACTTCACAAGCAGCTGAAGGAGAAAAGTGTCAAAACGCGTCAGTGTTGTTTCAATATGCTGACTGAGCTGGTAAATGTCCTGCCAGGAGCTCTGACTCAGCACATCCCAGTACTAATACCAGGTAAGACTCTACCACCTGTACTGTTACTTCTACTAAAACTAATGCAACTACTGTTACTACTCTACTAATATAATAGGTCATAATAGGTCAGAAGATCACAACTGATCACATTGATCATCGGCAACGACAGTTTATTAATGTATAGTAATAGTTGGCCACAATGTTTAAATAGAGTGTTTTACATATTTGATCCATTATTCATTCGCTTCAACATTCACACACTGGGCTAAGTTAAATTTGTAGCCACAGCTGCCCTGGGGTAGACTGACAGAAGCATGGCTGCCAATCCACGCCAAATGGCCCCTCCGACCACCACCAAACATTTGTACACCAGTGTGAGTGACACTGGAGCCAAGGTGGGTGAAGTGCCTTGCCCAAGGACACAACAACATATGACAAGGACAGAGCGGGATTCGAACCCTCTGGTTATTGGACGACCTGCTCTACCTCCTGAGCCACAGCCTCCCCAACTAACTGTATAACTTCTAAAAAGACTGAAAGTGCAACTAAATATCAGTGTTTTAATTTTAACTTCAGGTTTATTGCACAGATTATTATGTATTATAGGTCGTATATATTATTTTTTAACACAGATTTAATGTAATTAGCAGACTAACAGAGTCTTTTTTCTTTTAGGTATCATCTTCTCCTTGAACGATAAGTCAAGCAGCTCTAATTTGAAAATTGACGCCTTGGCGTGTCTCCACGTCATCATGGTAACACACCCTGCCCACGCCTTCCATGCCCATGTCCCTGCTCTTGTCCCTCCGGTGGTGGCGTGTGTGGGGGATCCCTTCTACAAGATAACCTCAGAGGCTCTGCTCGTCACCCAGCAGCTTGTTAAGGTAGGAACAAAACCGTCCCATACTGTTGTCAAACTTGTGAGCCAGTACTTGTCCAAACAGTTCTGTTTAACATGAACCAGGTGATCCGACCTCTGGACAACCAATCAGAGGGCTCAGACAGCTTTGACCCTTCGCCTTACATCAACGACCTGTTCACCTGTACAATTAGACGCTTGAAAGCTGCTGACATCGACCAGGAGGTTAAAGAACGAGCCATCTCCTGTATGGGCCAGATCATCTGTAACCTAGGTAACAACTTCCATCAGCTGCACTAATACAGGGTTCCCGTGGGGTCTAAAAGGTCTTAAAAGACTTGAATTTTCAAACCTGTGTTTAATACCTTAAAAAAGTCTTTAAAAGGTATTAAATTTGATATGGTAGGTCTTAAGTTATGTTGCCATAAACGTGTTTGCTTTGTTGCATTTAAATGTGTCCAAGCTGCAAAGAAAGTAACGTTAGTCTACTCAGTTACACGTGTTCCAACTCGATAATTCATATTGAAATTAGGAACCAATTATCGCTAACTTTGCAGCAAGAAATCAATTCAACTTGGAATGATGGGAATCAAGGCATTGGAGTAAATAAATACATTCTCCTAAGTTCTCGGATTTACGAATTTTGCCAGTATGGCCATGAAATAGACTGAAATGGGCATTAAATTCTGTTCTAAGTAATGTTAAAAAGATCTTAAATTTAACTTGTAGAAACCTGTAGGAACCCAGTAATATGTAATCTATAATGCAGCTTAATGGGTTACTTCATCATCTTTGTTTTACTTGTCTTATTGCCTAGGTGACCGCCTGCCTACTGAGCTTCCTGGAACGTTGCTGATCTTCTTAGAACGCCTCAAGAATGAGATCACAAGGCTGACGACTGTGAAAGGTAAACCCCACCCTCCAACCAATGATGACTGTGTGACGCCCACCCCCCTGGAATAACTGAAAGCAAAATAATGTTTTGAAAAAGAAGCCCTGCCCCGCAAATACTATATCTGAAAGCACATTTGTAGAGTTTGCCTCAATTCAGACAAATTCTGGACCGGGTTCCTGTTGAGAATTTATCTCTTTGTGTATGTATGTGTCTGGTGTAGCTCTCACAATGATTGCCGGCTCTCCGCTAAAAATCGATCTGAGGCCAGTTCTACCTGATGCTGTTCCTATCCTCGCCTCCTTTCTCCGGAAAAACCAGAGAGCTCTAAAGCTTTGCACACTGGCTGCTTTAGACATCCTGCTCAGAAACTACAGGTAAGAACCCACAAACCAGTGTTGCTGTTCACTGGTGATTACCTATTTTTACCTTGGTAAGATTAATTTAAATAATGACACATCAGATCTTGCTGGTCCAAACAAAAATTTAAAAAACGCCTACCTGTTCCGTCAGTCCCATAACACCATGCATGTGTTTCAGCTCGGCTGTGACTCCAGTCATGGTGGATGCTGTCCTGGCTGAGCTCCCGCCTCTGATCTCAGAGAGTGACATGCATGTGTCTCAGATGGCGCTGAGCTTCCTGTCCACACTGGCGGTGACACATCCGTCCTCACTAGGTCAACTGAGTGGTGGGAACATTCTGCAGCAGCTCATCGCACTGGTTCGATCCCCGCTGCTGCAAGGAGGAGCCCTTGCTGCCATGCTTGACTTCTATCAGGTAAAAGGAAGGACGGGGTTTATGTTTCTGGACCAGTACTGGGTTGCACCAGCAACAGATTGGTTTTATGACAGAGCTGCATTGTTTTCCATAACTTTCCCATCTGATTTAACAAACAAAATTGTGCATTGGGGGCAGCTGTAGTAGCCTATATAGAATTAACAGAAATGGAAGAAAAACATTTAAAGATTTTGGCTACTGTGCTAATTCACTTTATTTTTATACTTTTACATTAACACAGCCTGTATCAAACTAAGCTAACAGAAGATGGTGAAGGTGAATATTCGGCTATTGTAAAACATAGTTATGCCTTACTTACACCAACAGAAGCTAGTACTGAACGTACTGTTAATTCCACTGAACCTTAAGGTGTTACTGGTGGTGAGGGTGAGACAGAGAGAGATAGGAAAAGAGACAGAAACCTGCTGTCCTTCATTACAAACAGCAGCCACAGGTAAAACTACTCTGTTAGCCTATCAGCTAAGGCATTGATCATGATGCTGTTTCAACACCACTGGTAATCGTGTGTTTTATCTAATTCTGTGGGAAACGCTACTTCATACATGAAGAAGTATGAATGCTGATGTTGAAGTGGACTAACCAAACACATTATGGCTGACTGACTGGACACACCATCGCAGATGATATCTAACTCTAAGGGATTCACTGTAATCACTAAGGGTGTGGCTACAGCTTTCATCTGTCAGCTGACTGATGATGCTCGGTAACATAACAGTAATATCACCTGTGTGATGTCAGTATTGTATTTTACTTTATTCAGATGTTACTTCAGTGTGTTTAAGCTTGCATCTTTATGGTGCAGCCAAATGTTGCTTTAGACTTAAACCAGCATAAAATACATTTTGTCTCAAGTTATTCTATATGAAATAAAACAACTAGCTCACACGTAGCTATTTTAACATTGACAGGTTTCAATTTTCAGTTGGCTGTATGTTGTGTGTGTTCTTGTGTGTTTTCAGGCACTGGTGGCCACAGACACTCCTGGTCTGGGTTACATGGACCTGTTGAGGATGCTGACTGGTCCTGTTTACTCTCAGAGTGCTGCTCTGCCTCATAAACAGGCCTACTGCTCCATCGCTAAATGTGTGGCTGCTTTAACCCGAGCCTGTCCCACTGAAGGACCTGCTGTGGTTGGACAGTTTATCCAGGTAACGTACCTGTCTGTCTGCACATGTCACACATGTCATTGTAAGTCAGGCCCTGAAGGAAGTGTATTTAACATCTTTGGGGGGGCATCTGTCTCGTAGGATGTCAAGAACAGCCGCTCAACAGACTCCATCAGATTGCTCGCTCTACTTTCATTGGGAGAGGTGGGGCACCACGTGGACCTCAGCAGCCAACCAGAGCTCAAGACAGTCATCCTGGATGCCTTCTCATCCTCCAGTGAAGAGGTAAGAGAAGCTGCACTTGATCAACTGGTTTGGCAATCTATAATAACAAGTGTAACACTGTTTCATTCAGTTGTCTGTCATTAGTGTCACATTCTCTATATTAAAATATTAATGTTATGTCAGTGTTTTGACTTTGAGAATGAAGTGATAAAACATGAATATATGTCACTAAATGTGACATGAATTAAACTGAAAACTGGTCTTTAAACTAAACTGTCAAGTTGTTGAATATTAAACTATTTTCATAATCAATAATTTCTTACAGTTGGAAAATGGTCATTCTGTGATTCTACTATCTTAAATGTGAATATTTTGTAGTTTATTTACTACTCTATGACGCTAAACTGAATATCTTGGTGTTGTGAATCAACAAGATATTTGAGGATGTCAGCTTTGGTTCATTGAAGAATTATTTTGATATTAATAAATAATGACAGATGAATCATTAGTGAAAACAATAATAAGAAATAGCAAGGCACTGAAAGAAACCTCTTATTTAGCCTTTTCTCTGACTGTTTTTTTTACAATTGCAAAAAAAATTGTAATGAAAAGTGATACTATTAGAGTATTTTTCATTTGATACTTTACTGAATGCACACTGAAGTGGCTAGTAAAACCAACTTAACGTTTAGTTTTGTCTTGCTTCTGCAGTTGGTGTTAACTCAACTGGCTAACTGAGCTTTTGCTGTGCCTTTAGAGACCCTAACAGGCTCCTTGACCAGTTCATAAACCATTAATATGCCTTTTGATAATGGTCCAGGTAGGGCTGGGCGATAAAACGATAACAACATATATCGGAATATAACGTTCCTCGATAGAAATATGAGACATGCTTAAAATAATTTCAATAAAAGTGACCGAGTTACTGAAAAGTAGGGTACAAACTGTTTTGGTTCAGGCCTTTCAGTACAATACGTAGATACAAGTAGACTATGTGAAGAACACAAACACCACAGTAAAGTTGACAAGAGAGTCACAGATTCGCACTTCGCGGCTCAATAGATCCTCAGTCAGTAATCATTGAGACACAAATGACAGCTCTATGCAGCTTTGGTAACACAGAAGAAACTACAAACCCATTTTCATCTGAACAAACGGTCCTTAACGATTGGTAGACGGCATTAACTCGAATGTGGAGCCAGTTAGTGAGTGAAGGTTCAGGGACCGTCTGCAAAGTGGAAACCGGAAAATTTATACATACTTAAAATTCAATAACTTTGCTTCTACTCAATGAAATGGCACCAGATTTATCTGACACACTCATGAACCCCTTCTGCACACACTACACCTCTGAGATTGGACAAATATCATACACAGATTAGTGAAAATATAATATGAGATACATCTGTGTTTAAATGGGCCTATATGGGCCTATGTCACCAAATATCGCATTGTTTGCTAATTTGTCTAATGGTTTGTTTACAGGGATATATACTTATCCATTTTATTGCCTTTCCACACAAACCTTGAAGCAGAACGCACACAAAATGTACCTGTTTTATTTATCTGAAACAGTTTTATTATGTTCTCCAGCACACCTGTCATGGTCAGCCTCTGACAGAAAACAAATCATATTTTAATCAAAAATAACCTCCTGATGTCTTCACAACTAACTTATGAGTAACAGAAAATTTAAGCTGGACAAAAAATAGTGATTTGATTTATATTGTGATCGGCTGATACGAAAAAAATTATCATGATTTGATTTTTTTCCATATCGCCCAGCCCTAAGTCCAGGGTACAGACGTTGCGTTGTTTGTACTGATGTGTGTTACCATCGACTTATGACACAACGACACAACAAAGTGGAATGAGGAAATTAGCATAGACAGTGAGGAAATTGTTGATTGAAAACAACTCCTCAGCTCAGGTTTGACTGTAATAGAAGGATTTTTATTGTCATGTTTACATTGCGTTTATTACCTGTTTGCCTTGATAAATATTAATTAAAGTAAAGAGGTTTCAAAATAACCTAATAGAGAAACTGATGCCATTCTTTTCTTTTCCTTATTGGGAAAATTGGTCTTAAATTTAATTCCAAGTGGCACTGAAAAAAGTTGTAAATCTGTCTTTCCTTAAGATGTGTCAGTTCAGTAAACAGCAGCAGGTGGTGGAGATGTAGTGACATTTAAACTCAGCTTCGACAAAAGGACACCAGAAACACACCACTTTTATTTGGATTGAGACATGATGGACAGCATAACGACTGTTTAAGATGTTGTTTTTATCCTTATTTATTCTTATTTTATTATTTTAGCTTTTTTTTGTGTGTGTTGTCCAATGCTTTTTAGGAAAAGCACAAAACCCCATAATGTTATAAATGCTGTTATGTGGGATCATTCACACAAAGAAACGCTGAATTGTGTCCCAAAAACTGTCTGGTTTTTTTTTTTTTTTTTTTGCGTTAACACTACACTAAAAACTAGGGAAATATAGGTGTAACTGGAAAGATAATGCTCATATAATAAAATTTGGGCATTAGTGTGTTTATTTGATTTATGTGTTGGCGGATGCTGACCAGTGTCTTCTGTGTTCCTGTCGGTGTGTTCCAGGTGAAGTCAGCAGCCTCCTACGCATTGGGTAGCATTGCAGTGGGGAACCTTCCAGAATATCTGCCCTTCGTCCTGCAGGAGATCTCCTCCTCTAAGAGACAGTACCTGCTGCTGCATTCACTCAAAGAGATCATCAGTAAGTAGAAGAGTTCAGACACTTAGTCAGTCTGTCTGTCTGTGTGTGTGAATTAGATGATAAAGAGTGTGTCTGTGTTCAGGTTCAGCTTCGGTATCTGGTCTGAAGCCATATGTGGAGTCAGTGTGGTCTCTGCTGCTCAAACACTGCGAGTGTCAGGAAGAAGGAACCAGAAATGTTGTGGCTGAGTGTCTGGGCAAACTGACGCTGATCGACCCTGAAACCCTACTGCCACGCCTCAAAGGATACCTGCTGTCAGGTAATCTATGCTGTAATTAATAAACAGAAGTCCCCATTGTGTTGTTTCTATTGACGTTAACTGAGCTGACTTATGAAAAATAAAAGATGTATTAAGGGTATTTTCAGTGTATAATTACATGAAAATCAAAATCATTGTGTTTTTGTAGCATTAGAATGAGCCACTTCTATCTACAGAGGGAATGCGTCCACCATGTTTATACAGTATCTGCAAACTGACTTTTTTATGTTTGAATGTGAATCAGAGGTGACAGTTAAAACCTCTGAACAAAAACAATGAAGAGTGGCTCTGAAAAGGGATTTCTACATTTTTTTTTTTGTAGTTACCGTAGATTACAGAATGAAAGACAGAATGTCTTCTGTGTAAATTTTGGACTTTGCAAATTCATCCTGTTGGTCAGATTAAACCCCTTGGAGGGCTGGATTTGGCCTGCAGCCCACATGTTTAACCCCTGCTATAAACCTTTCCAATTTTTTAATACAAAGATGACAACAGGTAGTGATTAATCAACTAATGAACCATCAGTAAGTCCCGTGCATGTCAGATTATCATTGGCTGATTAAACAATACATAAAATCGTTCTGTCAGTGGGACTTACTGACACTTTAAGTCCTTTTCTTTTCTCTCTGGAAATTGTCAAGTGGTTAATAAGTTCCTGCCTCATAGTTAATCCTATCAGTGACTAAAGTTTAATCTGTAAGATAAAGTGAACAATGAGTTTGGATGGAAATCTGCTGCAAGTAAAGCAGACACGGCTAATGGTTGAAATTCTCAGCGTAGGAAGCCGGTTGTAAATGATAGCTTAAGCCTTGATGGATGTGAAATACTGGTTTATTGATCCCTGGTTGTGTTTGCAGGTTCGTCGTATGCCAGGAGCTCCGTGGTAACGGCAGTAAAGTTCACCATTTCTGATCAGCCGCAGCCCATCGACCCACTCCTGAAGAACTGCATAGGTAACACACATACACCCAGTGCACAGTGGAATAATAGTCCAGTTCACTGCAAACTGGAAAAATAATGTGAAATGATCTGATAATTTATAGCTTTAAGTATATGATGATATTTGTTCAGGTGATTTCCTGAAGACATTGGAGGACCCAGACCTGAACGTACGACGTGTTGCCTTGGTAACATTTAACTCAGCAGCCCACAATAAACCCAGTCTGATCCGAGAGCTGCTGGACTCAGTTTTACCACAACTGTACAACGAAACTAAAGTCAGAAAGGAGCTGATCCGAGAGGTTTGACACCTTGAGATGCACACACAAATGTAGACAATAGATAAGTGTTTCAGTGTTTGATATCAGAGTGTGTCTGTGTGCAGGTGGAGATGGGTCCATTCAAACACACAGTGGATGATGGCTTAGACTTGCGGAAGGCTGCATTCGAATGCATGTACACTCTGCTGGACAGCTGCCTGGACCGGCTAGACATCTTCACCTTCCTTAACCACGTAGAGGATGGTCTGAAGGACCATTATGACATCAAGGTACTAGTACCGCAACTCAGCTTGTTGTAGATTTTGCAGCAGAATACTACAGCTATAGCTAGTTTTTTAAAGATATTTGTCAGAGTATTTAAACACAAACAGCACAAAGATTTACACAGAAAGGTTTTTTATGGGATACAAGAATTTGAGGCCAGGGATAGAGGGAAAGTGAGAAGGAAGAGCTTGATTAAGGTCATGGCAGTGTTTGTGTTTGCAGAGTTTCTAACTTGTTACTTCATCAGCCATGTTTACATAAGTGCTATCTGAACATCTGTCCTTCAGAATAACTATATGCTCAATAAACTACCAACATACTGCAGCTTTTTAATTACATGAAATATGCTCATTGTTACTGGTTGCTTAATGAATGATACACTATGTCTTTCCTAATTTCACTCATTAAGTCACAGCTGAACCTACATTTACCACAGCAGAAGTGTAATGTTTGTAGATGGATCATGCTGAATGTTGAATGTTTTTGGTAAAGGCAAGGCAAAGTAAAGAGCAAAGAATTATTTAAAAGAAGATCTTTTAATTTAAAAAATATATTTTCAACTTATGAATCCTGGCAGAAACCAAATGATTCAAAGGGGCCAAATACTGGTAATGCACCGCTGTGTTAAAAACACTGATACCAGAGAGCTGTGCAGCTTTAAGGCTTCTAACATCCAAAAATGCTGCACTTTCTCTAGCTGTTATTTTTGCCACATTACTCCTCCAGCAGTGATGGATGAAAATCTATATTTTGCCTACACTGTATCATGCTGTACATCAAACTATATATTTTGTGTTTTCCTGGTCCCAGTTTGAATTTGTTCTATTGTGACGGATTAATCCATATTATATTATGAAGTCCATATTTGAACTCTAAATTACAAATACTGTTGTGCATCTGCGCCTGACTGGACTGTTTTGCTGCTGTGTTTTTAGATGCTGACGTTCCTGATGCTGGCTAGACTGTCATCTCTGTGTCCCAGTGCTGTTCTACAGAGACTGGACAGACTGGTGGAACCGCTGAGAGCCACCTGCACCACTAAGGTGCATGCATTATACTTTAATATTATTCATCTTCATCTCTCACACAGTCCTGTTCATTTGTTAGATTTATACATGATGGTCTCTAGTATTTCACCATTATCTGTGTAAGATTACAGCATGGTTGAACTTCTGTAACTACCAGCAGCTGAGTTACTGCAGATCAGTACTAAGTGACATTTTTAGATGTCAAGACCCAACTACAGCTTCAGAAATAATTATAAGACCACAGTGACAAAGTATTGGAAAATTAATATTTGTCATTAGTGGGACTTGCACATCTATGTGGTTTTCTTGTGTATAATCACCAAAATTTGAATCATAAATGAAATGACTGCTATGGAAATGATCTGTGTTTAAATCAATGACAACAAAAAACAAATTTTCTAATAACATAGATAGATAGATAGATAGATAGATAGATAGATAGATAGATAGATAGATAGATAGAGCGAGCGAGCTTAAATGGCAAGAACTTCAAACATGAAGTTTAATATGTAATGTGAGTAAATAAGTGTACACAGGTTTGTTATGTTTCAAGTATAAAAATGTCTCTGTCTCCACAGGTTAAGGCAAACTCGGTGAAACAAGAATTCGAGAAGCAGGATGAGTTGAAGCGGTCTGCGATGCGAGCCGTCGTTGCACTGCTAACAATCCCAGAGGCTGAGAAGTCGCCACTGATGTCAGAGTTCCAGTCCCAGATCTCATCCAATCAGGAGTTGGCGGCCATCTTCGACTCCATCCAGAGGGACTCCAGCTCTGCCAATATGGAATCCATGGACACCAGCTAAAAAGATAGACATATTCCCATGATGCAACACGGCACCACCCCGCTGCTGGAGCGCTAACCCTGCAGCATGTTTCCATGACAACAGGATTCAGACACGCACACAAAAACACACATTCACACAGACATACACACTTGTAGTGACACACCCTCTCTTAGCGATCGATTGTTCCATGATGCATTACACTGAAATCAGCTGTTGGGAAAGAAAGGAAGAAGACTGATGTATGGCTTGCACACACGGACAAAAAGAACAAAAAACAAAGAACAAAAAGAGAAAAAAAAAAAAAAAAAGAAATTCCAGAAAAATAAGTTCATTCTGAGGCTTGGAAGCTCCTCCCACTTCCTGTTTGTTTTTAGTGAGGTCATCTGATTAATTGATCTCTCTGTTCATCATCATTCTTCTTTTTGTTGTTATTTTTGTAATTCCAGAAAGTTCCACAGGTACTGTACTGTAACCTGATTGGCCGCTGCTGAGTGACTGACAGCGTGTTATCAAAACTGACCAATGGGAAAACGGCCTTCCAGCCTGAGGCTATGGTGACCAATGGGAGGAGGGCTCGCTCTGTTTTGAGAATGATGTAGGCAACTGATAGGATACTTGGGGGTCGATGATGGGTGGGCGGGGTTTAACTGTTTGTGGACCAATCAGCTTCTTTATTTCCCCCTGATTCAATAGACCTGCCCTCAACCCCTTCACTCCCAGGAAGGAAGGAAGGAAAGAGGAAAGGAGAGATTATTGGACCAGGTATCTTCTGACCAGACCCAACTGAACAAGTCTGTAAAGCTGTGTTACTGTTACCATGGTAACACATGGCATGAATGTCACCTAGTAATCCATGTTGGAGTCACACTATTCTAAATAGTGTTTGTTCCTGTCAGCCAGGACCTGATCATTCCAGTAAAGTTTGATCAATGGTGGTCTATGTTTGGAGGGGTCCATTGAAATGGGGTTTAGTCTGGTTTGGTCAGGACATTCCACTGTTGTTTCTCGCCCAAGGAAAATAAAAAGGTCCATTTCTGCCTGCCTTCATACTCTGGCTCATTTCTTTTTGCATATATCCACAAGTTTCAAAGTCTAACCCCCTGGGTACAATGAACATGTAAGATATGCAATGCAAATAACATACATGCTTTCCATAATACCAGTGAGTGTAACTAAACATGAAAACACGCAGATGAGCTGTAGTAGCTGCAAGGATCCACACTCGTTCTATTTTTTTTATTTGTAGATGAGATGTATGCCACTCTTTAAACGAGAAATCAGAGAAGCCATTAAGTGTCTATATTTTTGAATTGTACTATTGACAGAAGTGGAATAGAGGAATATAATGCAATTTTTAAAAAAAAAAAAAAACCATCTGATCTACTTTAATTCCCTTTTTTCCCCAACTTGTCAGTATTTATTTTGCATCTAGTTGTTCATAATACACATCCTACTGTAGCTGTTACGTTTTGTACAGCGTTCCAAGGTTGATGATCAGACATAATTGTAAAGCTGTGGTCTTGTTTTTGTCCTGTGACCTGTACTATATATGTGCTACATAAATGCTCTGCATATATTTAGGTGTTTATTGTAGCCAAAGTGTACCAGTGTTAAGAAAACAACAGATGGCCCTTTCTGAAGAGGAACTAAACCCGTGCAGCGCTCTCTTCAGAGTTCAGGAGTTACTGGTCCGTGACTGGTTATTGTGTCACTTTGGTGTGTTAATTTGTTAGTTCAAAGTAGCATACAAAGATTGACCTGGCACTAAACCACCTACTTTATATCACTGTTTTTGCCCTAGGGGTCTGGGGTCTTTGAGAAGTTTTTAGCAATATATCACCATCTGAATGGATGTATTGCAATTTGCATTTGAGGAAGATACTTTTTAGTGTCAGGTTCATCAAAGTGAACTAGCTACTAATGGACAAATCACAGCAGAGCAGAGAGTTCTTGCTGATTCAATCTAGCACCAACTGTGGATATGTGATATTTCTTTTAATGCATCCATGATACTAGAGCTGTGAACGCAATGAGTCAAATGCACATTATTGTGTTGGTAACTCAAAAAGGCTCTAAAATGCCTCGAGTGTATTTATTCTTAATATCTTGGAATCAGTGACACTGCGGTGTGAAATGAGTCACCACTTTTTGTCCTTTTTAACCTAGTTTAAAGTTTGTATTTTTGTTTTGGAAAAAAATACATATTTCAAGATTATGAATAATACGTGTAATTTTGTCATTAACCAATAGAATGGATACTTCAGTGATGCTACTCACTCTAGTGTTACAGTGTGATGTTAAAATGTGACAGGATGATAGAGGGTCAGATGGTTAGGATGCTACACACACATACTACACATGTCTTGTCTAAGCTGTTTCTTAATGCTCTGATGATAATTTGAAGTCATTTTTGAATGGGTTAAAGTAGAAATGACAAATGTTACCTGTAAATGAAAAACAGGTATATCTGGGCAATATATCAAATTAATTTGTTAAATCGAGGTTTTGCTCTTTGCAATTTTGGCATTTTTCATGATTTCCAAAGTCAAGATTATTCCTATAAAGAGCTTTCTTGCTCTACAAAAACTCACAAAGCAATCTGTTTCTTGTAATATATTAATTGTGAATGTGTTTGTCTAGTCATATATGCCATATATTTTTTGTAAAAAAGGGTATTTTTTAAATGAAGCTTTGTCTTCAGTTCATGCAGCAAGAAAACAATTGATTAACATTCAAAAATAGCTTGAGATTTAATTTTATTCTCATGTTGCCAGCTCTATTTACAGTTGGTCAAACAGGTAATGGTTAGCTTCCAGTGTTTATGATCCTACTGATTTATGGTCTTAACTAAATTATTTTTTGTTTTCAGTTTCTTTGTGTTAAACAAAGCTTCACCTCAGTGTTTCAGTGCAGCCTCGTAGAGCTTTTAGTCTATTACTTCCCACGTAATAAGATAGCTACATAGAAACAGAGGATTTAGGGAAGTCACACTGTACATTTCGTAGGTGTTGAAAGCTCTGATTGTTAAAGGAAAGCATTTCACACGGTGTTGTCAATAGCAGGCAGCACCTATACAGCAGTGCACTAAACTAAAAAGAGAGGATGCTGTTAATTCTTATTTTCAACAAAGATATTAAAGTTACATTCACCTCAAACACACCATGTTTTATTCTATTGAAATGTAATCTGTAGCCGCAGCAAAGCTAAGATGTTACAGAGTTTTATTTCCCAGGTTTTTGATCAAAGCTCCATCACTTGTGCATATTTTTACATTTTAGGAGGTTTAAGATGATTTGATGTCAAGACTTAATGAAGCTGAACAGGTTTGTCTGCTGACCTCAGGTGCTGTGAGGTAGGTTTCAGGTGGAAAACTCTGATCTGATGTACGTCTAAGAATTAAAACGATTTTCTGTTGTGAGGTTTAAGCTCAGCTCTGATTGGATACTTTATTCAGGAACAAACAAAACAAATGAGGCTCATTTATCTGGTCTCCTAGCAACAGCTGACTTGATGTGTTTGTTACGCTGTGTGTAGGTGTGTGTGCGTATGTGTCGATCTGGCTGATCATTGACATGCTGGTGATTTTTCCTCTTTGAAGTTCAGTAATTTATTCTGCTCTGATGGACTGATCTTCAGACAAGTCCCTACATCTCAAACCTCCACAGTGAAGCTGCCAAAAATAGTACACTCTATAAAAGTATAAAAACTGTATTTAAAAATTGCTATTGAACTTTTTTTTTTGCAAGGTTTTATTCTCAGGTAGGGCACAGAATCAAACAAAATGACAAAACAAGCACAGGACGTAGTGAGAAAATATAGACACATTCTTTTCACTTAAAAACTTACTGGCTTCACTTTGTTCATCAGTTAATGTTCAGTGTTTAATATTAAGTGGCATCTAGTGATGAAGGCAAACCAGCTGCGTACCCCCCTCGTCCTCAACTACAGTGACTGTGAAAACTATGAAAAATGCTAAAGAGCTGGAGTTTGGTCAGTCTGATCTGGACTGAAACAAGGTGAGGGGAAGTACATTCAGAGCCACTGTAGAAACTTGGCAAAGTATTAATACGTATGCCGGTAATATAAATTAGATTATTAATGCTTTTATTTTGAAAATAGCAAGAGTGAGCTGAAAGTGAGTAAAAAATATCCATAGAAATGAGATCTCAACCATTGTGACTGATTCATTTCACATACTATTACTACTACTATTCCCATTACTGTATTGTTGATATATGTACAGCTACCTTTCCCAAACCTAAGGACCTGTTGTTATTTGGTGACTGACTGACTGAGTAAAATACATGTCAATTCTAGGAGATGTCAAATATATTTTCTAATCTGAAACGAGGGTGAGAGTTACTTTTTTTGCTGCACCATAAACATTTACAGCACAGAGAGAGGTACTGAAATGTTATACTGTCATATCATTATGACCACTCGGGTAAAGTGGTATCAATTTTCGTTATTTGCAATGGGACCTGTTAGTTGGTGGAATATATTCAACAGTAAGTGAACGTTCAACCCTCAAAGCTGATGTGTTGGAAATGGCAAAATGGGCAAGAGAGGGGACATGAATTTTGAGAAGGAAGAAACTGTGATGGGTCAGAGCATCTCCAGATCTCTTATTACAAAAACAGCTCTGACCTGAGGCCCAGACTCCACCAGACCTCTGAAGGTGTGCTGTGGTATGTGGACCAACATGTCAGCAGATCCCTGAGGTCCTGGGAGTAGCGAGGTGGGGTCTACATGGATCAGAGTTTCGAGGGGGCTTCCAAAAGTTAGTGGGAAGGAATATAGCTTTGATATGGTTTAAATGGCGTGACCCTCAGTTTGCATAAGTGTATTGATATAAATGGAGCTTATGTTGAAAAATAAACATAACTTAAACAATTTTGCTAATTGTCTTTTTTCCATGAACATTTTGAAGTCCCAGCACTTACAAAGATGATCATCGTCCTCAGATTGGGATCTGCTTCCTTAGTCCATTTTTTTTTTTTTGTACTAACCACTGCAGACCAGGAACACCCTAAGACCTGCAGTTGTGGAGATGCTCTGACCCAGTCATCACTGCTACAATATTACAATATGGACCTGGTCAAAGTCATTCAGTTCCTTACGTTGCTCATTTTGTTACTTCAAACACATCAGATACAAGGACTAAATGTTCACTTGCTGCTTAATATGTCCAGCCCAGTGAAATGTATCATTGTAATGAAATAATAAATAAAAGTAAATCAGTTCTTGTTTGAATACATTGTCATTTGTAAAAGTAGCGCTCTGCTTATCAGTGTAAGCTACATTTGCCGACATTATCCTACAAGTACTGACTGACATTTCATCCCCAAGTTGTGGTCTTAAGTGCACTAGGCAGCATTTATTACTCTGTCCCCCCGAAGAGGAGGCAAGGGCTATTGTTTTTGGCTCAGTTTGTTTGTTAACACTCTAGCAGCAAAACTATAGGTTGAATTCTTACCAACCTGGGTTTATACATTACCAGTGACCTAGAATAAATGTGGTTACATTTTGGGAAAAGTAGGTCAAAGTTAAAATTTTTTATGAATTTTTCAAATCTTTTTTCCCCTCCCATTCACTTATAAGGGTGACATTTCAAATGTCTATAAAAACATCATTTTTATTTTGTTTTACTTCAAACTTGGCACATATGTAGAGGCACTTGATATGCTGATATTAGCACACGCATAGACATGATGAGATCAGCTGGATCCATGCCAAAATAGCTACAGTATGTGCAAGGGGTGGGGTTTGTTGTGCCCGGCACCACTTGTTTAACATTTTTTATGGTAAAAGCATTGGTACTTGTCTTCATCCACTTGGCCACTTGTATCTGCAACCTCATTCTTTTGGTCATTACCCAAAACTCATGACCATAGGTGAGGATCGGAATGTAGATCGACCGGTAAATTAAGAGCTTCGACTTTCAGCTTAGCTCCACAATGGACCGGTTTAGCGTCCGCATCACTGCAGATGCCGCCCCAATCCCCCTGTCGACCTCCCACTCCATCCTACCCTCACTCCTGAATAAGATCCCAAGGTACCTGAACTCCTCCACCTGAGGCAGGACTTCCTCCCTGACCCATAGTGGGCACTCTACCCTTTTCTGGCTGAGGACCATGGCCTCAGACTTGGAGGTGCTGATTTTCATCCCAGCCACTTCACACTTGGCTGTGAACCACCCCAGCAAGAGCTGGAGGTTGCTGCTCGATATGCAGTGGCTTGCAAAAGTATTCATACCCCTTGAACTTTTCCACATTTTGTCACGTTACGACCACAAACATAAATATAT
>JAPQRP010000005.1:14980994-15010994 GCA_037367295.1 Apogon hyalosoma
TCTCTCTCTCTCTCTCTCTCTCTCTCTCTCTCTCTGTCTCTGTCTCTGTCTCTGTCTCTGTCTCTGTCTCTCTCTCTGTCTCTGTCTCTGTCTGTCTCTCTCTATCTGTCTCTCTGTCTGTTTTCCAGACTGTCCAGTTCGTTCAGGGAATCTTTGTGGAGAAATATGACCCGACGATAGAGGATTCTTACAGGAAGGTAAGACAGTGTCCCGTCTGTCTCTCCATGAGCTGGACGTGCAAAGTGACATGAGACAGTCTGTAGTATTGATGGAGGTGACTGGAGTCTTGTCAATATTTATCTTATCCTTTATCTATTTAGTTTTATTAATTTACTTTCATGTGTTGGTTTCATTGTTAAAATTTCAGCATTTTATTTGAGCTATTTATTAACACTTTTGGCGCCTGAGTTGTTTTTTTTTTCCATTCAGTTATGTTGCTTGTTGCAATATTGTGACTTTGGAACTTAAAGGGATAATTTATAATCTCCATGTTTTCATAATTCAAGTTTATTCAAAATGTATTGATTTTGCACTAATTTACTCTTAATTTAGCTTACTTTCTTTCTAATTACACATTTATTTTTATTGGTTTTGTTATCACCTTTTCATCATTTCATTTTGTTGTGTACGTTAGTTGCAAACATTTGTCTCATTATTGGCCCTGCAGTTGACTGTAAAACATTTGTAATTGCACTAACTTGTATGATATGTGCTAAACAAAGGTTGAACAACAACAAGAGCACACACACACACACACACACACACACACACATGCACGCACACACACACATGCACACACACACGTGCACACACACACACACACAAAACATCAGCAGATTAAAGCAAAGTGAAAAAGAGTAAAATAAGGTAAACAAAAAAAATAATGGCAACTTAAGGGAGGCTCTTGTTATTTTTTGTTTTAGTTTGTTTGCAAGTTATCGTCTATATTTGTGGTATATAGCTCATACTGTGGATGGTTGCGAAGTGGTTTAAAGATTTTTACTCAAATAACAGTTTGTTACTCGCTAATGCCACATGAGTAAATGCAATGATCCACTGATGAGATTTCAAGAAAGTCCTTATATTTACAGTGCTGTAAGCTTTTTGTTAAAAAGCAGTGAAAAGTACAATTATCTGTAATTTAACTATGATATTTGGTGAAATAGAGGATAAAGCGGGTTCAGATAATGAATGAATGAATGAATGAATGATATTAGGTTAAATATACAGGGTGTCTCAAAAAAACTGACATCATTTGAGATGTCCATATCGGAGTGACTACATGGTCAGGGAAAATTATACTTTATAGGATTTATTTTGGACATAAAATGTTTTATTCTACAAATTTCAAATGAAAAATTCTGGGGGATGGTAATTTATAATCTTCCAAAGTTATTACAGATGTTCAATGTGTGCAGCACACATCCAGTCAGTAGTGGAGTTCCTGCCACACTCGCTGCAGCATGTGGTGTATAACGTTCTCCAGAGCCTCAGTGATTCTCCTCTTGAGTTCATCTACACATGTGAGAAGTGGTGGGATATAGACCAGTGCTTTCATGTAACCCCACAGACAGAAATTGCACAGTGTTAGGTCAGGTGAGCGTGGGGGCCATTTCAATAGAATGAATAAAAATGATTACTTTTTTGAGCAAAAAGAGCACATTTTAAACAAATTATTAGATGATGAAATGATGATACATTTTTTGGGACACCTTGTGTTAAAGGGAATGCAAAGATCTGACTCTTACTTTCTTTTTTCAGCAAGTCGAGGTTGATGGGCAGCAGTGTATGTTGGAGATCCTGGACACAGCAGGAACAGTAAGATCACTCAGACCGTTTAATGTCTGGCTCTTTCCATTTCCTACATAACACCCGACTCATTAACCATTTACATTATATTCTAATGAGTCCATCCAGATACAGTCATGACAGATTAATTAAAAGAGTCTTTCATAAATCGTAGATGGTTTAATTGCAACACTATGAAATAAGGTATTTTGCTGAATAGATGTTAATGATACACAACTAAGAGAAACAGTAAAACACTCCACAGTCTAAAAGAACACCTGCGGCCTGGTGATGCTTCTATATTTTATAGATCCAGTGCTGATTATAGATCTGAAAATGCACAAAAGAATGCACTGAAGCATATGCCATATATCACCACAGTACTGTGGCAACAAGAGGCTAATGAGTTCATGTAACAGTATCCATGATTGGCTCTAGTACAAATGCTAACATTTGATTGGCTCTGTGGCAGACAAACCGATATTTTGTGCCACAGTACTGTGGCAGTAGCCATTACCTTAAAGCCCAACTATTATTCCTTTTTTACCCAATTTAAAATGGTTCTTTATTATCTAAAGTTACTACGTGCAACTGATTATGTTCCAAAAACCTCAAAGATTTAGAGTAGACGCACCTAAATTTACTCTGTTTACAGAGGTCTTTCCACAGCGTGTTGTTTTTGGAGCTCAAAACATGAATATTCATGAATCAATGATTGACATCCTGGCCAGCCAATCGCGTGATTAGTTTGACGTTGGCAGAGCAACTTGCCAGGTTTGCTATCAATGTGACTACTGCCGGAAGGCACACTTAGAAAACGACAGTGTTAGCCACATTAGCAACGAATTAGTGTATGTTCTTAAGATGGAAAGAGCACTGGAGCGGTGCATTTTCCTCTTCAAATTTATATTACTGGTTTGTACATCAATCTATCAAAGAAATCAAACATATATTTGACTTATGTTTTCATTTGTTTTTTGTTGGATGGTGGGTACAGCTCCAGCCCCAAGCCTCAGTTTTTTGGTAAAGCCTGCAGTGAACTGACTGAAGTTTGTGAAACAATCGCTGGAGAAGTGGTTGGCACAAATATATAATTTTTTTCTGACTCGCTCCGGAACATTGCCATCATAAATAAAATCAATCCACCTCCATGTAGAGGCTCTCAGAAGTTTGGTGTAAAGTTGAATGTTCCTCTGTGCATCCAACGACAGAACAGCTCGCCCATGAACTCGACTTCATCTTGTAATAGTTGCTACTGTAACTGGCATGACATAGAATGTACACGCTTTGGGGTGGTGGTGGTTTAGGGGGAAGGGGAGGGGGTATTGATAGGAGGAGGGAACTTGGAGTGATTGACAGGGTTGGGGGTGGGAGCAAAAGGATCATTGACGTAGATTCTTAGCAAGAATCACAACAGCTCATTTTAATGCGTGTTTATGGTCAGGGGGCCAACAACAAATTTACCGGACCATTTTTTTTTCTTTTTTTTGCCTTCTAAAATGTTCCCCTTGATCGACAACGCCATTTTTGAGGTTATATAGAGTGAAAAAAGTATAATAGTTGGGCTTTAATATAATTTCTTAAATGAACTAAAATGAACAGAACCAAAAAATCAGGGGGAAAAAGCCTTGACTAGTGAAAAGTTTATATTTTCTCTTTGGTAAACATCTGTTTATTGAACCACAAATAACTCATCCAAAACAGTAATACTTTTGAAAACCCATATGCCACTATACTTGAAATTTACTGATTATTATAATCAGGTAATACTAGAAATATGATGTAAAATAGTCTATTTACTCAGTAGTCCACTACTCGTTTTACTGTTTTATCAGATCTGCTGCCCAGTCTGTAACCTCATTCAGACAAATGGGTTTTCACATTTATTTCCAGGTTATAGCTAGAGGATGAAGGAGTGCGAACAAGACAATTTGTAATTGAATCAAATTTAAAGCATCACTAAGTCCTAAGTCCTCATCTTTAGGAAATTTACTGTGTGTATACTGAATATGTGCCTCACTACCATATCTGTTTATCCCTCTGCAGGAGCAATTCACTGCAATGAGAGACCTGTACATGAAAAATGGTCAGGGCTTTGCTCTGGTTTACTCTATTACAGCCCAGTCCACCTTCAATGACCTTCAGGACCTCAGAGAGCAGATCCTCAGAGTGAAGGACACAGAGGATGTAAGACCTGCACTTTATTCTAAAATTTGGCAAATTATCTTGTTCCTAAGTCTTTCTGTTTATTTTTTTTCTCCTTTTCTGGAGCATTTTACTTTATCTTAATGTCTTTAGCAGTGAATTGCAAACTGTTATGGAGTTGATTTCTTCATAAGCAGTGCTGTAGATTATTTAGTCAAACGCATGTCTCTCGGGGACCATAACAATAAGGGACTAATCACTTGACTTTAATTTTGGAGGATTTTTCATTTTTCTGCACTTCAATTGCAGATTTTTAGGGATTTTCTTCCATCTGCTAAAGCTTTGTTATTAACTATAGAATGCTGGTTGACAGCAGTAAAATCACACACAAATACATAAATGTCATTACATGTACTGCTAGGACTCTGAAGTCCTCAGATCTTTTGTTTTAGAACAGACATCCCATTTGCAATAATGGAAAATGAAGATAAGCTGAAACTCCACATTACATTGTTGTCACATATCTGGTTTGGGCAGGTTCCCATGATCCTGGTTGGAAATAAATGTGACCTGGAGGTGGAGCGTGTGGTGGCCAAAGAGTCTGGCAATGGCCTCGCCCGCCAGTGGAACTCCTGTGCTTTCCTGGAGACCTCAGCCAAGAGCAAGATCAATGTCAATGAGGTAAACACACACTTTTTTATCGAGTATAACTTTAAGTCTAGTTCAAACCAGTCAGTCTTTTTTATGAAACCAACAATCCAAAACCCAAATATACGAAATTTATGATCCACTATAAAAGTAATCGGTAAGTCATATTTTAGAAGCTGCAACAATTATGACATTTTGCTTGAAAATTACTATTATCCCATCTCACTAACTGTTGGAGCTATTATCCATTCATTTTGCAGCATGCAAGCAAACTAGACCTTTTATTAGTTAATGTAGAAGTAAGAGAAGAAGAAAACCTTAACACGAGGGCTTATGTACTCGCTTTGACTAATCATGAAAAAAATCTATAAATCGGTCAGCAACCTAATATTTGAAAAATTAAAATGGTATTTAAATATTGTGTATTGGGTCATTGGAATCTCAAACTCAAAAAATAGCATCACAAATATCAAATATAATTTGTCAAGGACAATGTATCTCTGAAGACGGTTTTCCTGCAGGTTGATTAATAGCCATAGAGACTCAATGCTACATGTAGTGCAAGTCACAAACTTTGCACAGTTGATGTTTTTGCTCAAACCATTTCCATGCTTGTTTTGTGTGTAGATCTTCTATGACCTTGTGCGACAGATTAACAGGAAGAGTCCGGTTCCAGGGAAAGCTCGCAAAAAGTCCAACTGTCAACTTCTCTAATGACACGTAGGTTTCAAACATTCTGTTACCTCATTAAATACACACAGTTTATTGTACACACGTGATTATAAACACTTATGTTCTTTTTCTCTAGTTTCTGCTCACCTGACCGACAACCAACCAATCACAGGACATCTTCCAGCTGGCCATGCCCCTTTAACACAACTATGTCATCATCAACATCAGCCACCTCTGACCTCTGTTCCCATGACAACCACATCTCCCGTCCCCTCACCACACTGTCTAAGAGACTGTTGCCTTGGAAACATTAAAACCAAACATCAAAAAACTGTGGCTGCTTTGATGATGATAACGATGATGATGAAGAGGATGATTCTGCTGTTGCAAGAATGGGGGCTGTCCAAACAACTGCCCAATTTAAAACCACATTTCCCACAATGCCCTCTGTTAGGCCATTTTGCGCTTGGAAGTGGCTTATTGCTTTTAATTTTAAGTGTTTCTTTGCTTTCTTTTTTAAATGTTTTTCCAGCGGTCCCGAGCCATTCACATGCAGTTTGACCACTTCACCGTCAGCCTTGACGATGTCACAGGGAACATGGCTGACTTTGTGTGTGTGTGTGTGTGTGTGTGTGTGTGTGTGTGTGTGAGTGAGTGTGATTGTGGCTCCGGTCAAACCTGTGGATCCTTACAGTGATTATTATTACAGTGATTATAATTATGATTCTGTGTGAAAAGATTTAAAGTCATGTAATGTTTTTGGTTTGTGGGATGGGGTGGGATGGGAATGGGATAAGCGACGCAACAGGTCATGGTTTCAGCTCACCGCACTAGTAGCTTTGTGTTAGCATTAATTACTATACAAATGTCTCTTTGATTAGTGTTAGCTTTTTAGCATGTTTTTCCAAAGTGGATCTACAAATGCATACATACCATTTTGTGAGTCACTGCTGAGCATTAACATCATTATTGTCATCATTAGCATTAATAGCAATTCCCCAAGGAAACCAAAATTAGCCCTTAACTCAGGAGGCTAACTGAGTATATTTGCAGTATTGTGTGGGAATGGTAACGAAGCAAAAAAAAATAAAAATGCTGATTGTTAGCATTGTAACCAGTTAAACTATGTGTAAACAACTTTGGGTCACCTGTTTTTTCCACATGCTAATCTAACAGGTCTGTTTAAGGTGTGTGAGGGGTGTTAGCTTAATTGTTATTATCTTAAACAAATGTTAGCTGCTTGTTCTAGTGGCTAAAGGAATATGTTGGGAGAATTGTGAGAGAATACAAACAAAGCAATGGTTCAGTTGTGTTGAAGTGTTATCATTTGTGATTTGTGCTTGTAGCTTTTGGCTGAGCAGCAAACAGTTTGTTATGTTGTTTTGGGACGTTAGCATAATTAGGATGTCATCAAAGCTGGTGAAAGACCATCGTGGTGGTTTAATAGGAATGTATTAACAGTGCTGTGATGTTAACACCTCTCAGTCATTGCATGTAGAGCACCAACAACTAAAAAGCTTGCTCGTCAGCTGTCTGTGGAATAGCTTCTCCTGCCGGAAGCTACTACCATGTATTTTCAGTGTTCAGAGAGAATACTAAATAAGCTAACACAGTGTCTGTGCAGTGTGATTAGAAGAAACAAATGGAGGCTTGTTATTGCGTGAATAGTGTTTTAGGAATATTGTGAGAAAGAACCAGTTCTCAAGAACGGTTTCAAAACACCAACTATGAAATTTTAGTAATTGGAGAATGTAAAGAAATAGAAATGTTAACAGAAATGTTTGTTGGAATATATTGGGTATTAGTGCCAGAAGGATTTGGGCTAATATGTCAGTGTAGCAGTGCGGTGAGCTGAGTCTAGATCTGCTGCTCAGGGCATACATGTTGCCTTCAAACAGCAGACTCACACTGGTCCAGTACCCTCCCTATGTATCTATATGTAAGTGTATGTGTTTGCTTGTTTGTGAGTGTGTGTGGATGTGGATGTTGATTTGCCACATAACAAAGAACCAAGCCAGTTTCTGTGACAACCCTTAAAACCCAGGAGGCTTTTGTGTTATATTTACTGAGCAGGGCAGGCAACAAGTGTTGTTTCTGTCTTATTAACCTTATTATTACCTGATTATTAATGTTATTAACACAACACAGCTGAGAGGGAAACATTGACTTATGAGTGATGATGGATATAGTGAGCTAGAATGAAGTGGTGAAAACACAAGAAAACTCCATAACCTTATTCAGAGTACGTGCTGAGCCTCATCCCATTAGTCTTTAGAATAATGATGAAGTTTGATAGACAATGTCATATTTACAATTATGGTAGCAGTTATCCATCAGAATTTCCCACAAGCAGACACCATCTTTTGTGAAATGTCTGACTGGACAGACTGAGGCTGACGGAATGGATGTGTGGATTTGGTCCTAATCCAGACATGGCTGTTACTGTAGTGTTTTTTAGATGTTCTGCAGAGATTAGCACCAACATTTGGAAAGTCTGAAAAAAGCTGGGAAAAGCTACCATGATGTCTTATATACGAAAACGTAATTTATGGAAGTTGTTTTGTTTTTTTGTTTTTTTTTATGTTTAGAAACAACACTGATGTTTTACAACAGAAGACGCCAGGGTTATCTTCCATTTCTTTTTAGGAAGACAGATGAAAGGAAGCCTCAATGAGACTATTGAACAGAGGACAGACAGAACATTTTATCAGTACTAGCTCTCCCTATATAACTATTCTAAAAGGGAAGTCCAGACCTAACCAAAAAGTGGCACCTGTAGGTTGTCATACCTTTGTGTCCTCAGTTTTATGCTGGTTGAGTGATGGTAGCTTAAAGCTAACATGGTGAAAGTGTAAACATAGAGCACAGGGACACTTAGTTTTGGTTTCAGTGTTGTTACATGTTAAAGGAGAATGTTTAATCTCAGTGTTTTTTTTTTTGTTTGTTTTTTTTATGTCAGCACAGTTGAGGGTGGAAGTTGGGGTTGAAGTGGGAGTCCCACCCCCCATGTTTTTGTGGGTGTGGCCTGTTAAGCAGCAACAGCAAGCCTTTAAATATCCGTTTTGCCGTTGAAATGTGATGGCTTATATAAACAGTTGGACCGACCAGTGACCTTTGTGAGAACTGCTGTGCACAGTTGTAGTATCTGAAATACTACAGTACAGTGTCGTACTGCTGTCAGTATTCTGGTTCTCCTCCAGTGTGTTCAGTCATGTAGCATGTTGATGTTTGTCAGTACTCACTCTGACCTCCAGGAGGTGCTGCAGCACTTTGCATGCCGAGCAGAAGCTTCCAGGAGATGGTCTGTTTGCAGCTGTGACCCAGCATTTCCAAAAAAGAAAAGAAAGCCTGCAGGTGTTTTCAAAAAACCTGCTTTTTGAAAACACCTCCAAAACGTTACCATGTAAAGTTGGGTGGATGAGCTCATTACTGCTCCCTTTGGATGCATGTTGATGACAACCTAAGTTGTTCTTGGTGTGGTCCTCGCATCAGAGGAGGGAGCAAAGCCAGAATAACAGACGCTGTGGTAGCATTGGTCATTTCATTAATTTTGTTGATATTATAGTGTTTTATTGGGATTAAATAGAGATGTCATATTAATGTGTCAGATCTAAAGGTCTTAATATGTTTCAAATTAATAAGTTGTCAGACTATAAGAGCTTTTGAATGATCTCATGTTGCGCACTTTTAAAGCATAATCACTGGGTAAATGAGTGTAATGGCTTGTCAGTTGGAGAAATTGTTAATTACTCCTGCAAAAAGGTGCTTTTTAAAGCTGTTACGCAATCCATTGTGAGCTCTGCATTTGAAGCATACTGAGGCCTTTATCCCAGTGTAAACGATGGTTGTTAAAGGATATTTTGATTCGCAATTTTTTTTATTTTTCTGTCTGAGAAAATCCCATATGAAGATTTAAACAGATTTTATGTGGTGTAAAATCCCACTATTTCATATAAGGCATCAACAAATATGTTGTCAATATATGTGATTGTTCTGAGACAGATTTAGAAAATTGTGTATCCTTTAGGATGGATATATTTTTTTACTTTTGATGCAGCAAGTCTAGCCATGTCTCTGCTTCCAGTATCTGTGTTTAGCTAAGCTGAACACATGTTGGACCTATTTCTGCACTGGACTTAGAGTAAACTGATTTTAATTTTCTCATCTGAGGCAAACGAGTTGTGTAAAGTGGAACTGAAGTGATGAGTGCAACCACAGCCACATGCAAACTGGAATGATTCATTCACATTGAGAAGAAATTATTTTACATTGCTGAAATAAATCTGCTTCTTTTTCTCTGTATGGCATGATGACCAGTGAAATGTAAAAGAAACCCGCTCAGCCACTTGAATATCAGGTTAAATCCCATTTTCATTTTTACTGAATCATCACACTTTATCTGTAAGAGTAAAAACCTTCCTTTCTACTGGTATAGAAGTGGTTTGAACGGGTTTCTTCTAGTCCAGAAACCCACAGCAGCAGCGGGTTTGGGGGTGGGGGGGTGGGGGTGAAGCCAAATGTAAAGTTAAAAACTAAAAAGCCTTAAATGAATAAAAGTGGTGCAATTTTGTAACAGCAACATATGATTTGCGGTCTTTGTGGATTAGATAGCTAGATCTGGGGTTCTAATACATATTCTGGGGGTTAATATGCAGTTCTAGTATAAACTGTTGATAGGATTATTAAAGGATGCTTCATTGTAAAGGTTTTGCCACTTTGCCACCAATACGCCTGCGCCGGACGTTGAGCTGCTATAGCAACGGCTCCAGCTTGTTCCCGGTGTTCCCGGAAACTGGGCAGGCGAAGGACTTTTTAGCATGCTAGTCAATTGTATGTGTATAGTAACTAGCGCCTTAACTAAGTCAGTTCATGGTGTAATGACAGATAAGTGATTTCTTACGGTGTTTTTTTCAGCGGGGGGAACGCCATGACTGTCCGCTTCAAGGTAAACTAACTGCAACTGTTAGCATTAGCAACATGTCAGTCAAACAAACTAAGCTAACTGTTGTCATTGCACTCATTGTGATATTTACAGTCAGGTAATTATAAAATTAAGAATATTAATGACCATCGCTAACATGTCCGTGTATCGGTTTACTGGACAGAAGCGTGTACGAGTCTGCAGAGTCAGGATTAAATCTGCTATAATCACAGTTAATCCATCACACATACACTCATCTGCTTCTCTGAGCATCCAGTGGATTGTGCAGAAAATATAATTTATGTTTTATATATGAACCAATTTATTAATAGGTAAGATCTATGAAGTTCAAACAATTAAAGGATTAAGGCAGTTCACAAAATGAATGAATGGTCAAACCTGTAGACTGTGTAGGAAAAGTAATTTTAGGCGTTGTGGCCATTGTTTTGAAATTTTATAAACTAGATTGATAGATTAGCTGAGAAAACAACCCTCTAACTGATCATAAACATGTTTCTTCTTAAATTGTTTATCTCAGAAACATGGTGTAACTTGGGAAGAGAGGCCATTAACTTATACTGGTAATGATTCTCTTTTAAAAACTAAAAAATAGGAAAAATGTGTATGTAAATGGTACTTCACCTAAACGCAGATGCAGGAAATTTTATAAAAAATCTGTTATTAATTCTAGGAAAAACTAAACAAAACACATGTTATAATATGATAAGATTGTTATTTGTTAAAAAAGTACTCAGATCTTAACAAATCTTCCTGCTGCAGGAAAAACTGAGTTGAACAAGTAAAGCAGAGTCAGGAATACTTTGTGTGTTTGCCTCTTTATTTTAGTGTCAGAGTGAATATCAGAAAAGCTACAAGGCGTCCCGGTCGAGAAGTGTTTCTCCTCAGCGCTGCGCCCCAT
Organism: Apogon hyalosoma; assembly: GCA_037367295.1. Lineage (NCBI taxonomy): Eukaryota > Metazoa > Chordata > Actinopteri > Kurtiformes > Apogonidae > Apogon > Apogon hyalosoma. Next base: position 14,992,088 of record JAPQRP010000005.1, read on the forward strand.
TTGCCGGCCTGCGCTCTGATCAGATGGGTAAGAACCTGACCATGTCTCTCAGTGGATGAACTGTTCTAGATAGATTTCAAGTTTGTCTGTAGTTTTCCCATGACAAAAACAGAGAACGCAATGTAACCTGAACAACTGCTGTCTGTTAGATACTTGAAAATGGAACAAGTTGTAATTACCGTGAAATATGAGGCATTTAAATAATACTACTGATAGTAACAAAACACCAAAAAAGTCCCCAAAAACTTCAGGATTAAGATGCATGTTGGTTGCTATTTCTGTTAATGGTAAAGGGCCTTTCACACTAAGATCTATAACTAAACCATAATTACACTCATCATCTGTTGTAGAATACACACTGTGTGCAGATGCAGTCTTAATGTGTTTGGTATCTTTTTTCCCACTAAGCATAGAAAAGGAGGAAAGAGTTAATCCCCCTTCCCTCAGAAAAACAAACAAGTTACATTTAATAGGCTCTATTTCAACATTAAATAAAGGTTCACGAGACATTTTCCTCAGAGTTTTCGACACAAAATTATGTTTATCTTAATAGGCCCATAAAAAATGTCATCCAAGTCTAATTTAGGGTCGCAGAACTGATATCCTGTTTACCTTCACTGTCACTAACTGCATTTAGTAAGTTTAGAAAGTTAATTTATTTGATCTGGAGATGACTGAGTGAATCCCTACTCTCACAAGTCATGGATATGTGTGTCTGTGTACTCGGATGTGTTGAGTCTTGCCACATTCTAATTCCAAATGGCACAAACCTCTTGCAACTTTTTGAAGATAATAGCAACATATACTCCTATAGAGGCTGCCAAAAGTCCCATAATTACAGTAAGAGGTTGAACTGTAGGGGGGAAAGGGACTGTTTTAGTCAAATCTCTCCATTAGCCCAACTGTCTGAGCTAAAGTATGACAGTCGAGTGAATCCATAATCTAATCTCTTTCCTGAGATTCACTTGCAGACAGACGAACTACTCGTGATTGGGTTACTCATAGAATTAGCTGCAATGTGAGTCCTTTGCCTCAGATTTGGGTGCATAGACATTCCGCTGCACTAGTGTGAGTATTCTGATTCAGATTTGTCCTTTCAGGTTCAATTGGGTAACTCTGGCTCAAATGACTCAAGTGACATGTACAATCTGGATCCTATCAGTGAGTGATTCAGAATGATCCAGATCCTTAAAATGATCCGAGATTCCCGTCATGACTCAGCGCCACCCCAACACAGTTTTTTTTCCCCATGTTCATATTAATAAGAGTAAGATAAATGAAAGCCATATCTGGTGACATGCACTGCTATCTTTATGGCTACTGTGCTTTGTGAGGACAGTTTAATATCACCACAAAAGATGCCGTGAAGTCACTTATGATGGAACCGGATGTAGATACAAATTTTTTTGTAGGAAAGTCCCAACAGACCCCACCTCATAAAAACTATACATGCTAGAATCATATATTGCCAGTGGGTCACAGGCTAAATCACCATTGTGTTAACTCATTTGGCATTTCAGAAAGACTTAACATGCCAGGACCCATTAGAACTTTAAAAACAGAGAACAAATTAAATAGAATTTATTCTATACCTTGTGTCTCAGGTATAAGCAGTGAGCCAGGTCTTCAGCGACGGAAGAAGTTTTTACCTATCGGTCCTGCTCAGTCCTGTAGCTCTCTGCTCTGTCCATCAGATCAACATCACACCCTCACTGAGGCGATCAGCCAAGCTCACAGGACCCCACCTCCTGATGGTATTCAGTCTATGTTGAAATATAAACTAGAGCTGTACAAAACGTTGATCAGTCCATTATTTCACTTGCCCTAAGGACTCATTTCAGCTATGAAATAAAGAAACCTTCAGTAAGGTTCTGTCAAAGCATTAAAACACTGTAATAATCATCCTACTAATAAACAGGTGTCTTTTTTTCTAACCAGCCCTTAGGAGCTCCTCAGCTCAAAGAAAGGAGTCACCTCTGGTCACAAAATCACTAGTACCTCCTGTATCGCAAGCAGATAGTGACCCTCCAGCTGGACCACGACCTGCTGCAGACCCTGAACCCCCAGCTGAACCAAGAACTGCAGACAAATTAGGTGAAACTACATTACATAATTTAGTTTATCTTTTGTGGTGAGCAAATGCAGCCTCATGAAGCATTTGGGTTTTCCTTTCTGATTGAAGCTTCTGTCCGTTAAAGTTGTCACCATAGTGGCCTCTGGTGGTCTGCTGCTACCTACTACTACAAACCTGGACTCTGCTCCAGTTCAGAGGAACACACAAGTGCATCTCAGTATTTAGAATAATGGGGAAAAAATGCTTAAACTAGTCTTGTCTTTAGCCTGAATCGGCTGCTTGTGTCATTGCCTGGAGTTGAAATCTTGCTCAAGATTCTGGAGATTTCCACTTTCTTTTATAACACTGTAACTAAAAAATACAGGTAACAGCTAATTTATGGCCTTAGATGTCATCCACATTGTCAAACCAACTCTTTTTCATTTTGAGGAATCCTCAAAAGAGGTCCAGATTTATTCTAATGTGTATCAATTATATAATATTAATAATGTTAACAGTTAAAACGTGTACTGCACTAACTTTGTATACGACAGCAAAATTGTATCTTTTACACATTGTTTTGGAACTCACCTATACTGTTTTTGAACTCCACTCTATTTGCAATACGGGATTTGTGATTTGTCATATTTCTCACACATTGTTCTTTAATTTCTCATTTAACAGGTGGATGACAAGTAGTTCAGCTTTAAAAGGTTGAAGACAAGCAGCAAGTCATGAAACAAAGACCACATAGTTTGATTCTTTTCACAAAATATAAGCTCTAGTGTTTCCAGGATCTTGTATAGACATGTTTACCTGTCTTGCTATCAGATTCATATGAACACAGAATATGTGGAATGGCTTGACAAAATTTTAGATAATTTTTTTTTTTGTTTTCCCCCTGGGCGACACAGTGGTGCAGTGGATAGCACTTGTACCTCACAGCAAGAAGGTCCTGGGTTTGATTCCAACACTAGTCAATGGGGGTGGGACCTTTCTGTGTGGAGTTTGCATGTTCTCTCCATGTCTGCGTGGGTTCTCTCCGGGTACTCCGGCTTCCTCCCACCATCCAAAGACATGCACTGATAGGTTAATCGGTTAATCTAAATTACCCATAGGTGTGAATGTGAGTGTGTTTGTTTGTCTCTATATGTCAGCCCTGCGATGTACTGACGACACATCCAGGGTGTATCCCGCCTTCGCCCATAAGTGGCTGGGATAGGCTCCAGTGACCCTAGTGAGGATAAAGCGGGTTCAGAAAATGGATGGATGTTTTCCCCCTGACTTCTGCCACCTTTACTTCCTTAAAGTCATGTTGTGTGGTTCAGCCTCCAGTAACTCCTTGTCTCCTCTTAGTGAAGCCCCAGCCCTGGAGGCCTGACAGCCAACCACAAAGCACCAGCCCTTTGACAGCCCCTGATCAACAGCGTCCATCAGCCAGTGAGGAGGTGAGCCCCTTAAAACTTGTGCTGAAGTTTGTTTTTCAAATATCACTCTGACAGTATCCATTAACACTCCACCGTGTTGTTTCAGCATGCATTGAGGTGGAGGGCAGGGATGAGGTCAGGAGGTCAAAGGTCAAAAAGTCAGAGAACAGAATACCATAGACAGTTCAGCTGGAAGAAACCTACAATTGCTGCTTCACCTGTGCTGACTGCAGAACAGGCAAGAATAAATATAACTTAATATTTTTAAAAACCATAAAATACTTAGTCATACATCCCTTATTATTACTGATTCAGCCATTATTACTAAAAAAAAGTCAGTATTATTAAAATTTATATAACTAGTGGCTTGCCAGTAAGATGTATGCATTTAACTTTACTCCTGTTGACTGTAAAAAGATGGTACTTTACTACTACACAGAGAACATGACTGATGTAGGACTGCTACATCATTACTCTGACAATATTTTAGAAAATAAAAAAGTTGTAGCAAAAAGTGTTATTCTCTTCAGTACAAATCTGTGCAACCATTCTGAAATTTTCAAAATGAATACATTTAAGTTATATCTATAAATATAATTATTGTTATAACCTGTTGCACTTCATGAGATTAAGAAATGACCAGAGTGCAGTTCAAAAATGCAGCCACAAGGTGGAGACAGTTTTCCCCTCTGATATTCTTTAATGTAGGGGTCACTAACCCTGGTCCTCGACATCTACTATCCTGCATGTTTTAGATGTATCCCTCTTCCAATACAGCTGATTCAAATGATAAACCTATCATCAAGCTCTGCAGAAGCCTGATAATGACCGTCAGTTGTGTTGGAAGAGGGACACATCTAAAATATGCAGGATAGTAGATCTGGAGGACCAGGGTTGGTGACCCCTGCCTTAATGCAAGTGCAGTGATTAAAAATAGAAAGATACCTGTTGAATGAAATGTGGTTTGTACTTTTTGATGTAAATGACCACAGAACTGGTCATTCTTGTTGACTTTTTGCCCCTATCTCCTCTAGCAGCTACTCTACTCAAGCAGCAGAGCTGTCCCTCCCTTTAAGAAGAACCCTGTATCCATGGAAACAGAGTATCAGCGGAGCTTCCAGGGTCAGGTCCCTCCCACTAGACCCCGCCTTCGTAAACACTTGGAACATGAGAGAATACCACTGTTCCACATGTACATGGTACATGCATGTTTGCAGCAAATACAGAGGACACTTGATGACATAATGCATACAGCAGTCTGTACCCGAATCTTAATATCACACCTAAATGCCTTTAATCTCTAAAGAGCCATCTGGTCAATTTGACGACATATTGGTTGATCTTCACATTGTCGATCAGGTGATTGTCTGTACAAGTACTGACTGTTTTACTTCCCTGTGAACTCCAGAGCAACAGGAAGAAGAAGGAGTCATTAGAGAAGAAGACCCACCCCAAACATGAAATCCCTGACTTGCAAAAAGAGGACATGAGGTCAGACTCACCCCTAAAGACGTCACCCCCTATCCCTACTTCTCCTCATCAGGTTCAGAAGAGACATAGGTCTGTTTTATGTGTGATCATCTGTGATCATGCACATTATCATTTTATCATATTTATGAAACTATGTGTCTGTCTGACAGGATGTTGACAGAGTATGAGTCCAGCTTTCGTTCTCCTCTCTACAGGATTCCAGAAGAAGGTGGAGCCATGGATGGAGGGACACCTCAGGTCAGGTTTTAGTACTGTCTAACATGGATTCCAGTTATAAGAAGTAGGGTTAGTTGCTTAAATGGAGTTATAATGGTGCGTGGTAGTTGATGTTTGTTTGATCCATGGTATAACTGCATAATATAGTTACAATAAAGGTTTTTTTTCCTACAACTTTCTAAACCTGATGAGGCTAGAGACAGCAGAAATAAGTGGCAGAAACAGAGAACTGATCTTCTGTTTAGTACAAAGATTTGATTTTTCTATTACAGCATTACCACAAGAGTAACTGCATTGGTAGGATAGTACTTAGTAGTAGTAGTGACTGACATATCATGGGTCAGATTAAAGGACTTCTCAGCCATGGTATCTCAGTCACTGGATTGTCCAATAGCTTTTCAGCAGGTCCTCAAAAAGACTAAAAATCCACTAATTGAAATTTAGGCCTTAAACAAGTATTAATGTTGAGTATATTTGGTATTACTTTGTATTTGGTCCTACATCATGTTGTCAGGGTTTATTTCACAATATGGACCAGTTCACTGTTTATCATCCCCATTAATAACACAGATTCTTTTTAAAGTCAGCAATAATTTGGCAAATAATATTGTTTTAACAATGGTTTTATTGATTGAAAAATGATTCCACTTAAGAAAATTCTCTCAGATTCTATGGGTAGACTTACATGAAAAATATAGACTCTGTTAAAGAAGGAGATGTAATCGTTGTAATGCCACCCATTGTGGTTTGAGTTACTATTCTGAAACTCTTTCAAAGAGTGTGGTTTTTTAGAGCCAGAAATAATCACATTTGGATCAGAGTGTGGAACTGAGGTGTGTGGGAGTGGTGATGGGTGCACTTATGCTAACTCTTGCTTAACAATGTAGTACAATGGTAAACTTATACAATAATTCCTAAATACATTCATATTGTAAGTTGCTGAACTGTAGAGAATCTGAGTCAGGAGGACACTATGATGCAGTCACACCAACTTGATTCATGATGTGAGTTGTGAGCAGGTGAACTGCGCTGGCTCAGCTTGAGTGGCTGTTCATTGGAATCGGGTGGCACCATGGGTGTGAGGATAATCAAGTTTTCATTGATGATTAATCCTTTCTATCAATAACAGATTTGGCTACATGTAAAGCATCACAGATTTTTTTATTTGTCAGATTTATCAACGTTTTGCAACCTTGCTGCATGTTTAATCCAGAAATGTTTAAATTACTAAACTGAGACTTTTTGCCTCATAAAATGCATTGCTATACTCTATTAGTTATTAAAACAAGATAATAAATACAAGAACACTTTGTAGATGCATTTTAAGTTTGAGTTTGGTTTTAGCAGCGGTGGATAAACACTACTTCTCAGCTCAGTGGTGACATCTAAATCTCTGTTAGCTCATTTATGTTTTTGTTATGGGTCCAAATTTTAGTGCTTTTCCATCCTTTAGTAAGAATCAACAGATCATCTTCGACTCGATTGCGTCAAACTTGATTCCACAGGAAGGTGCATCTGCTGCACAAATTGAAGGTGTCATGAAGACAGATGAGCTCATTAGAGACATTTCTCAAGTGTAGTAGTAGCTGAATTTGGTCAAACGGGGGAGTGAATAAGGTAAAATTGGTTATTTTAAGGCCAGAATCACCACAACACTGATGCATTTGCCTTCAGTGAGTTATAACATAAAAAATCTTAAATTAACTCACTTTCTGAACAAACTCGAGATATTTTAATAATAGGCACTGTAGCTACTTAAAAAAAAAACAAAAAAAAACGTATACATTTCTTGATCCATATTTCAAAAAGGTTTTGTCATTTCTCAACTGGTGCATTTCACAGAGGAATTTATTTGCATTTGAATACTTAATAAAACCTTATTCAATATGAGACGTTGATATCAAGAGGTGTAGTTTTTGTCTGATTGAACACTTAAACATATGACAGGCAGAGGACATTAGATCTAACTGATAGTCAGGGGTTTTGTGTCATTTTTGCCCGCCTGCTCACTAAACTGTGTGTCTGTTGTGTGTCACTGATGGAAACACAGGCTGCTGAGTGTTCGTAGAGAAACCACAAAGCTTCATTTCAGGGAAACAAGACATTGTTAGTCACACACACACACATGCAGTACATTCCCTCCACCTTATGGAAAGTGTTGTTGAAGAAAGGGGCAGTTTGTGCAACATCAAACACTTTTCTGCAAAGAATTTGTAAATTATAGATGACATCAACTTATTAAAACTCAGCACTCAAATGAAACATTCACTATCGCATTTGTCAGTTCAGCATTATGTTCATGTGTTTTTCAGTGGGGTTGAATGATGAAAGCGTGAAATAGTCAAATTAAAAGAAACAAACCTACACAATAAAGGATATACATTTTAGAGAAGTTTCATCTGTGACTGGAGTTTTAATATTGTACACTTCTTTTTTTGTTTTAATATAACGCTCCGTAAAAAAAAATAGTTTTCTCAGTTTTACCTGCAGAGCTTTGACCTCCACCCCATCCACCGCCAACTGAACCTGAACCTGCTGGCAAATTCGATATTCGATGGTCTAGTCACAAGAGTGGAGGCTGTTAAATAAGCAGATTAATGCCCATGGTGCCACCATCATACATTTAGCATCAAAGTACGTCCAAATATTAAATTCTATCAATAGATATTTTTCTCACAAAACATACAACACAATTTCAAAGTTTTTACCTTGACTGATGTGTTTGCAAGTGCCTTTACATCAGTGGATTACTCATGTGATAAAATGATCATGTTATCAGATTAGTCAGTTATAATTATAGTCATCATTTCTTGCTGGAACCTGGTTCAAATCCACCGCTTTGTGTTGGAAACACTGCACTAAATGAAAGATGAAGACAGTTGCATCTGATGCATACAGCCCAGTTACAAATTTCTTGCTGACTGAAGCTGGTACCTGACCAGTTAACTGCATTTAACTGAATTAAGGTCACATCGCTCCGCATCTTTAAGTCTATGAGAGATTTGGGTTTGTGGGTGAAATTTGTCTAAGGCCATCTACACCTTCTGCAGCTCCAGTTGAGCCAGGTGCTGACACCACAAAAGTGAATGAAAAGTAATCCCATGCTTTACATTTCATCTGGTTTGTCAGTATTGACATGGCAACAGTGTTTTCTAACCATGTTAGGGGTGGGTAGTGATGGTGCACAGGTGGTAGATACCTTCCATAAAGTTCCCACTTACTGTTGGTGATGTCACACCCTATAAGTATGTATCATTACTGGAATGGGTTTTACTTAGTGTTATATCAGGATGCAAATTACTGGTATCAGTAGTAATCAGCTATTATATTATAGTCTGAATGTAATATGTAACAGAAGTAACAAAACCATGAACCTCTGTAGGATGTGTTTTTTGTTTTGCATCCTTTTAGCTTTTTATCAGTTTGTTTTTAATTAACATTACTGTTGAAAACATGAGGCCTTTTGAATCACTTAGCTCTAGTATATTTGTAGGTGATTTACAATGACCTAAATGATTTTAAAACCCTGCGTAAAGCTGAAGTAAGGAAACCTGAACATATTAATTACCCTTGGTGTAACTGAGGTTTAAACAGATGGACTTCATAACCTTAGAGCAGTGGTTCCCAACTGTTTTTTTGTCTCATGACCCCATTTTAACATCACAAGTTTCTGGCGACCCCAGATGTTTAAAATGGAGACATTTTTATTACTACACTATTGCTAGTTTGCTATACTATGTTGCAAATAAACATGAATTTTAGAGCATATTCAGGTTATATAATGTATACTATTATGGACGGAGGCAGAAAAGCCAGGTGTAGATTACTGCACAAAGTGAGAATTTTACTTTCCTTGGTCAGGATATGTACAGTCAGTCCAGCTTGGATTTACAAGGCTGACGATTAATACTGAACAAACAATAACTAAACTATGAATTATGAAAGAGCTGCAGCATCTGAAACCGACCACAATGAACATTTGACAGATAAACAGTACCACAGTGCTTCAGTTTGAACATTTGACAGATAAACAGTATCAAAGTGCTTCAGTTTGTCATGTCTTTTATGGATTGGGTTAGTCTCTTTCAAATCACCATATATTTTTTTTATTACTAAGTTTGGTTTTTTTTGTTTTTTTTTTTAATTTTTTTTTTAATTTTAATCAATTCCTAGAAATTCCAGGTGACCCCACGTGGGGTCCCAACCCCAAGGTTGAAAAACACTGCCTTAGATACATGTACATGCACTAAGGAAGTTGAAATGAAGTTGTTCTTAGGAAGTGTATTTTAAACAAATGAGGAGGACCTTTATTTGTAACGGTCCTCTTAACTTTCCATCTCTGTGGTTAGTGTGGCTGTGCAGACTTTCAGTATGTGTGGGGAAGCAGTCAGCTGAAGCCATGTGCTTACTGTTCTGAGGAAATCAAAAGCTTTCACAGATTGTTGTCATTCATCTTCTGCAGCAGAGAGACATGCATTGTCAAGTTTACTGTTCATCTTTGGGTTGAGGTTTAGGATGACTTTGAAAGTGGGGTTGGGTTTGTCCAGGGTGCTGGCTGGGGTCAGGGTCAGGTTACTGTAAGGTTTACCAGAATCTGTTGTGAAAGCGCCAAGTCAGATCAAACACTTGATCAAAACAGAGTCAACTGAGACGCTGTTTTAAACACTTTGGATTCAGAGGCACAAACTGTCACAAACCATGTCCCTTTGAAACTTACCATTCAGCATTTCTACTTTGATATTAGTTAAATACCTGTGCAATAACAACACATGCATTTCCTCCTGCTTCTTGTCTATTGTGTTTTATACTTAGATTCATTTTTTGAAATTAATTTTCAACATTCAGAAATGTTTTGAAGTCATCACATGCCTCTGTTACTGGCTTCCTTGTCTTCATGTGTACATCCTAAAAGCAGATTAGAAATCCAGTTGTATACACAAGAACTGGTTATTAGCTGAGTATCCAATATCCAGCATTATGTTATCCATTTATTTTATTTAATTTGGGAAACTTTTATTTCTTTATCTCTTGCAATTCAATGCAGTTCATGTTTGATGATCATTTTGAAAAGTTCTCATGTAATTATACTAAAAGGCATGACAGAAGATGTGTATTTGAAGACAAACCCCTGAACACTGCACATCAGTTCTTCTAGAAAGAAGAACCAAATGTTCTTAAATATAACCAATTCATCTTGCCCATAGTGTAGACATCTTCAGCTTGGTTAGATATTTTAAAAACTAAATCAAACAAGTTTAGTCAGCTCTTTCCCAGTTCCTGGTCAAAATTCTTCATGGGCTCCAAAAGACTTCAGAGACTCTGTCTGCCTGTCCAGGTGAAGGAGCTGAGGCAGCAGGCGTTGTCGTACCGTCGTAGGGCCTGGGGGACTAACTTCTCCAGAGATCACTTGAGCCAGCTGCAGTCTGAACATAACATTCTGTGGGAGCCAACAGACACCACAGACTCTGCCACTGACCCCCCCACCCCTCATCGGTCCTCAGGGCAGGGCAGTGTTGCAGATCCACGCAGCTGTAGTCCCACCTGTGTGGAGGCCCTGGACCTGGCCAGGTGAGACATTCACCTTTTTGACAGAGTGAAAGTAAACTAGGACTACTTAAATGGATGTGTTATTTGCAGCCACTCCAGCATCTCCAGTCATCGGACATCTGTGTTGGGATCAGGAGATGGACGACCTCATCAAACAAACAAAAACACACAAACAAATGTACAAAAACCTCCGAGTCTGCCTCCTGAAGGTCTTTTGGCAGGAGATGAAGAAGAAGAGACAGATGAGTGAGTTTTTCCTTTTCACATTCTAATATTTAAAATCTTCAATGGATTCACATTCTTCAAACATATTTTTAATTGTACACACAGAGGATATAGCCAAACTGAATGAGAAACTAGTGATGCCATTTAAAAAAAAACAAAAAAACATATTCAATGATGTGTTTCATCACAATTAAATGTAATGCCACCCACTGCTTAAAAAACATGTTTGAGTCTTTAATATCCTTAGTTACTCCCTTCAGTGGAATAATACATGTCAATATAGTGAGAATGTCCATTTGATTAATACCACATGTTATATATTTTTCTTGTTCTATACAAGTTTGTTTTTACCATCTGTGGGTGGTAATTCTAGCCTTTCTAATATGCATGTGTTTAGAGAGGAGGAAGAAGGACGGTTACCAACCCCAAGACTGAAGATCCTTCCAGTTCAAAGAACTCACCATGACCTCACCACACCTGCTACTGGTAAATGCACACACACGCACGCACGCACGCACACACGCACACACACACACACACACACACACACACACACACACAGGAACTGTCATAATGCTTTCTGATGCTTTTAACTCTAACATTTAGCATCACAGACATATTACTTAGACTTTGTAAAGGGTGACTAATGTGTTTTTTTTCCCTGAATACCTGGCTTGCATTGTTCTCCCGTTTCAGGCAGTTGGGTTAGAGGTGTGTGTACCTTAGCAGAACACACATAAGCGAACTGGTAGAGTCAGGTAGAGTGTCTTGCTCAAGGACACTGCACAGTAACTTGGCAGCCTCAAACTCACTTCATGTTATGATTCATCATAAAAAAGCATTATCTGGTATATGAACACATCTGCCCCTGCCATGTAAACTGTCACATATTGCTCCCCATGTCTTTCAAATGTTCAGCATGTCATATTTAATGACATCTAGTGACTACAGATTGCAATCAATTAGGAGTACCCACCTCACCCACAGCTTCGGGAGCTGCAAAAAAACGTGCAATTTCCCTGGAGGAGGAAGTCAAAGAAAACAAAATGGTTCTACACTAAAGGAAAAATATAATTATGAATATTATATTTCATAATGCTAACTAGATCCTCTTCAATCTCCCTATATCTTTCCCATATGCCATATTTGAGGTTCTGAATCTAAATGCTCCAAAACCTGTTTAAACCAGGATGAATTAAAAGTTACTAAAATTGTATAGTTTGTCTTACACATGCACAACACCCACGTCACAGAGTGCATGACCTCTGACCTCTGTTTGTCCACTAGGAGGAGCTATATTAGTGGGAAAGCTAAAGAGCACTGATGAATCTTCTCCAAACAAGCAACAGGTAATGCTTTATATTCCATCAATATTACTTAGATTGTAATCTAATGTAATATTAAGGTACAGATGTGATTCTTTGTGGCTTCAGAGGTGTGGAACAGCTGTTTCCATGGTAACGGGTGCAGAGATAGCCGGAGACCAACCAGTCACAGTGAAGGAGGCATGGCCAGAAAACAATATTAGCCACCTCCCCTCTACTGGTCCTGCCCCCAACCACAAACCAGCCTCCAGTCCTCTCTGTAAATCAATCAGGACGAAGCAAACGCCACTGTCCCCTGTAGCTCCGCCCCCAGCAGTTCCACTACACTGTATCCAAGGAACTCTAAGACATGCCGACTTCCAACACAATGGTGAGTCTGTGGATCGCACTGATAATAACGCTGCTGTTAATTTTCTGTAAACCAAAACACCTACTCTTTTCGTCACCGTCACAGCAATTATTATTCTTACATTCTGACCTTTGAACAGTTCTGATTATTTCTAGGCCTGTATGAGGATATTTCCATTGTTAAGTTCATTTCTCTAATTAACTGACAAACAGTGCTGCCTTGAAAGTGTCAAAACATATATGAAGTCCTGTTATTAACTTCTATGGCCCAGTATATAGTTTACTGACTTATGTAACAAAGAAATGCATTAAATTAAATTTTAATAAAATTCTCACTGAGAATAATGTAAGAATGGGTTGATACTTCCATTATATATGAGAAGCTCTATTTAAAGGGGTCATATTTTGCTAAACCCACTTTTGTTAGTCTTTGGTACATTTATTTGTGTATTTGGACCCTAAAAGTTAACCTATTTTAATTCCTTCTTAATTTGTTAAGTTTATAACTAGTTACGTCACGACATTTACACATATAAGGTCAAGACTTCTGACAAACATTTCTCAGAGTACGACATAATTGTTTGTCAGCAGCAGTGGTTGTAGTCCAAACTGAAAATATGTCCAAACTTCGAGCCAATTATCGAAAATGTTCAGTTGTTGGTTGAACGGGACAGAGCTGCACAGCCAACAACCTGGAGGGGGTGGGGCATGAAGTGGCTCATTTGCATTTAAAGGGCCAGCGCTCAAAACGACCTTTCTGGTGTCATTAGTGTGAAAAAGGGTTGAAGATGGACCTGTGGAGTTGAATTAATGAAGAATTCAGACCCAAGCATAGCATTTACAGTTTAAGTAGATCACAGGGAAATGTTTTAAAGTGCATAATTCCATTTAAAAAAACAAAATATCACTCCTTTAAAGTATATATTTTTGTAGTTCCCTACAAAAAAAACCTGTGAGATGAATTCCTTTTAATCACCCATTCATTCATTTTCTGACTTGCTTAGTCTTCAGTAGGGTTGCAGGGGTGCTGGAGTCTATCACGGCTACCAACAGGTGAGGGCGGAGTAAACCCTGGACGTGTCACTAGTTCATCACCGGCAGACATATATAGTCTACCAACTACTTACTATCACATTCACACCTTTTGATCAAACATTTCTCAATACTAGCTTTAATAAAAAGGTATTCTGGTATTTGGTTTAAAACCTTGCGGTTTCATATAAAAATGATCTGAATTATTTGCAGATTTTGTTAACGTCAAAATTGAAGCTTTTCATTTCTGTAAAAGTAATTTTGCAGAAAGTGTGAAGGATGATCAAAGTTTTTTTTTCCCATTTTGTGGTAACATAGATTGTGGATTTTTAATGGAGGAAAACAGAATGTCATTTCAAAGCTGTTATGTGGAAAACAGTAAACACAGAAGCTGATGACTGTATTTCTTTAAACCTGTCTACAGAGAAGTCTCCAAGCATAAGATATATTACAATTAAATTTTGTTATATTTAACGAGACGTGTTTATTTGCAACAAAGTGTGCAGGGAGCGTCTACTTCTCTCATATCTTTTGCTAATACCTACACACAGTGGGACTCCCCCTCTCATTTTCACTTCCTTCTCATTTTCTTTTCGTCCGTTTTTCTCAACAGATCACATTTCACATTTAACCAGGAAGATATGAATAAATCTGATTAATGCCATCCATTGGGACAAACTATGTCATGGGAATATTCACAAACATCAATGGTGCTCTCCTTATATCCTCCTGAGAACCAGCAATGCATGTGTATCCTTTGTAGAGGACAAGAATTTCATAGCTTTGTTTATAGAAAAAGACAGCGCAAAGGGCGTTGCATAAAAAATAAAGAAAAACAATGTACTTGAAAAAAATAGTTGCATCATGCTATTTTTGTGGTGACATTTTTAAACACATGAACACTTGACATGTTCGTTACAGTTAATGACAAATAATACTGTGCATGTTGTGTGTGTCTACAGGTCAGTTGGGTTTGAGGTTCAAAGAGTTACAGTGTTCAAGAGGAGGCTGCGGCTCTGATGAAGGTCAGTATGTTGGTCTTCTGAAACAACTTTGTCTTTATTAGTTTTTAATTTCCCAGTGTGAAATTTCCCACTGACACAATGCATCTAGAAAACATCTTTTTTTTATCTAAAGTAATCTGTAATCTATAATCTAATTTGGGGTCACTGACCACCGGTTATTATAACACGTGTTCTAGAAGCCAGAGTTAGAAAGCCTCAGACTCCAGGTAAAATAGCTCAAGTTCTTTCCAAGGAACACAGAAATAAGGTCATTTTCAGTATAAGATGCAGTTTGTACACACAGTATGTCATTAATAAAAAGAATCTGTTATGCGCCAACATACAATAAATCCACTAATTCCTCTCTAACCTCATCTGAAACATACTGCAGACTGAGTATTATAGTTTCTGAAGCTTATGTAAGTGACACATACTGTACAGAACTGAACGTCAGCCATTCTTTATTTCCAGTAGTATGGACTGTGAGTAACACATTTTTCAGTTGAGTCATCTGCTAAACATGAGCGTTCATAGCAACAACAGCCAAAACTTTAATTTTGGACCAGTTGAAATATTCTGTTCAGCTAAAATCAAACTATGTTATTAGGGAAGCTGTATTTTTAAGCCACGGATCACTTTGAATAATACATAAAAAATGCTAGTTACTTCTATGTAAGCTTGTGACACATTTACAGGTCTTTGAATAAAACTTATCCCGGTCGTGGTTTCACGTCGTCATCATCTGGTTCAGTTCATGCTTTCACTCTCTATCATTGTTTGTCTCTTCATATTAAAAAGGTCACATTTTCCATCTGTCTCCTGGTTGTGTAGATGACCGGCTGTCAGTGATGTCATGGCACTCGGCAGCTTCATGTTCCATGGCGTCTGCTGTCCTGGAGCGTGCTCAGAAGAGGAAAGAGAATTTTTGGGGGAAGAGTTGACCTTTGACCTCAGATCCTATGGCTCCTACGATGTCACTGCAGTCGCTTTGGAAACCTGCACGTTATTTTACAGTTTTTAATCACAAATGTACAGTAACGACTTAGAATAATGTGTTTTCATAGATGTGTGATCACTTTACAGTAATTTAAACAGTGAGAGTGTTTTTAGATGACTTTATACTTCAGATTTTTCTAATAGATGTAATAATTATGTGAATGAATAGTTACTTTTGAGGTTGGGAACTGAATCCAATATGTCAAGGACTGGATAAAAAAAAACTGTATGTATTTTGATTTTGGTTTTACAGTTCTTAATAGCAATATTTATTTATTATACCAAAAAAAAGTTGCATATCTGAAAGAACATGTGTATCAACCAACCAGGACCTGTCCAGGACTGTGTCATCCATCAACACAATGACAGGACCATTTGTTTACATTCAGGCTTGCACAGAGCTGGATCACGGTTAAAGAAAAAAACAAACAACAAGACAAAGAGCAGTGCATGTGGAAAGAAGCTATAATGATCTGTAAATCATTTTCTTACTGGTTAAACTTAACTCTTTCTTAGGTATTTGTTGATGTTGCGTGGAGTGGGGGAGGGGTGGATGTACAACTGATGGCGGACGTTCTTTCGGATGATTGAAAAAAATGTTACAAATGACACCAAATAGTTAGCTTACGGACAAAATAAGGTATGTGTGCAAAATATTGTTTTAGTAATAAAATATAGAACAAATAAAGATACTATATTCCAACTTGTAGTTAGTTTAATGAACTGCTCTACGTTTATTGTGAACCTTTGTTGCTGATGGTTTTTTAATATCAGTGGATCCTACTATTCATTTCCTACATATTAGAAATGGTAAATACTGTTTACTTTGTGAATGTCCAGTTACAGATGAAAGAAAAGATGACCTAAACACCAGGTTTTACTAGTTGGTAGATGAAAGAGTGAATTGATACGAAGTGATGAGAAGAATCTGAACTGATAAAAGTCATCATATTGACTAATGTTTAAGTGAATCGTTTGTTTTTATGTCATTAAAAAACTGACTGAAACAGTTCTGAGTAAGCGACACAAACAAAACTAAACGCAACCTCATTAGTTTGGAGTTTTCCTAAGTTCCTCCATCATCTCGCCTTCAAAGTTGGACTGAAGCAACAATTCAACCTGATGCAAGTCATCTACGAGGTCAGACAAGTATTTGTTTCCTCTGGAGGGAATGAGGTTCTATAGGTTAGCAGATAATTCCAAAGTGACAAACTTTCCCCTCTGTGTCACTGAGTTCTGCCACTTTCAACAGGCTTGGTTCACTGTTTTAAATTCTGCTCTGGCCACTTGTAGATTCTTTTATGATGTAAGTCACAGGGGACAAAATCCACAGCCCTTGTTCTGCCCATTGTTCTCATTGTTTTCTGCTGATACTGTTTACAGAAATGCACTGTAGACGGAACATATTTTCCAATTTCAGTTTTAGTGTTTCCTTGGAGTGTATGCTAGTTGAGCAGTAGTGGATGTAATGTGGTTAAAGAAGGGGCTTTCTGTGCTGAAAAGGCTGATAGTCATGCATATATGTAGTCATATAATCATGTTATTTGTCACATTCAAATGAGCAAAGTGTAATTATCATCAGATTAACTTCTGAATATGTTTTTGCTGGAGTTTGACTCATAGTGGACATTTAAAGGCTGATAAAATAATTGTAGTTTGGAGTGTGGAAAAGTAGATCACTGAGTGACTGAGATAATTAGCCATTTTTGTTCCCTCCTCCCCCAAAAAATGATAAGAACTGTAAACACATTTTACATCCATCACATTTTTAGAAAATAAATAATTGTTGAAATGAACATCAGTGAATTAATTCTATGGATTTATGTGTCAGGACATAAAAAAAAATCTGGTCCAGACCAGGTTATAAAATTATTTCATTCTAATTTCATGGGTAAAACAACACATGAGATTCTCAGTGTTTCATTATTTTACTGAACAAAAGTTAAGCCAAAATAGAGAAGGGATGCATAAAAAAGTACTTCCATTGGAATGAAGAGTGTACATAGGAGCTGACTGCAGCTAAACACAAATCTGATTATTGATCTTCTACCAGTGTAACCATCTCTACAAAAAGCAAGATTTTTAGCAGAGTGTGAAGTATTCAGATGTTTGTTAACACAATGCCAAAGAGAAAAGATATCAACAGTGAGCTTAGAGAAGCTATTGTTACCACCCTTCAATCTGTGAAAGAGAAACTTTACCAAGTTTGAGAGACTAATAAAGAAAAATCAGTTCAAAAATTCTGGTCGACTGTACTTAGATACAGTCTGAGAATTAATGAGAGAATGTGTTTTACTCAAAAGGAATGTTATTCTCAGAGCGACCACATCTATTTCAAAACATTGTCTGCACATTACAATACATTAATACATTCACTTTACAGGTTGTTTTAGAGGAAGCTTTATTAATCTATTGTATACATGTACATAAACCTATATATGTGTAATAACATTTTATTGTATACATTGAAAACAACCAGTGGTTTTGTCATTTATTTTTTAATTAATCTTATTAAAGTACATAAGATTTAGCACATATTAGCTCTGAGGCAGATCATTTCTAAAAAAAAAACAAAAAAAAAAAAAAAAACAACAACTGTACACCAGTGCTGTCAACCAGCAGTTTGTAATGCAGGGTGCATTAAAAACGATTACTACAAGTCCTCAAGATTCAGTTACAGGCTTCTTGTTCTGAAAATGCAGATTTAATGTGGGCTCATGAAGTTACATAAAAATTGCTGATACATAAAGAAGCATTATTGTACTTTTGGTGTAAAGCAGGTTTTGTTGTGATCCAGGTCCCTTGGGTTCTAATTGAAGTGTTGAAACTGAGCTGCTGACGTGATTTGCGGAGGGTTTTTTTTTTTTTTTCCATCGTTTTCACAGATGAAAGGCTGATAATAATGTCTGGTTGCATTTGGGTTACTGAGCATTAAGTTTTGTGTTACTACATCTTCTGGGACAGCTCTGTTGGCTTTGTTTGGCACAAATTATGGAACTGCTACTCATTGTAAATTTAGTTTCAAAAAGTCTGTCTTGGATGAAATCACCAAGCTAAAGCTAAGCTAATGCTGATAACACACCGGGTCTGTTTGACAGTGACATCACATGTAACACTAATGCAACAAACTAGAACTAGCTGCTGTTTATGTACAGAATAGCCATACATGTTAAAAAATATAAAAAATAAATAAAACATTGAAAAAGTCACTTCAAAATAATATTAATTAAGTTCAGTTCATGC
>JAPQRP010000005.1:15015994-15025381 GCA_037367295.1 Apogon hyalosoma
AACGAGCATCCCCGCATGGAGCGGCTGAAGACTGACTTGACCCGTGTGAGCCAGGACCTGCAGAATCACGGCTGTGTGAGTGTTTTAGTCTGTTCATCCAATAGTACACAGAGAGCTGCAGAAAAGGTCAGCCTCTGTCTAAAATCTAAATGCTTGAAGAAAGGAAAACATGGTAACAGACTAAATGTTTTCAAGTGTTTGTGCAGTGAAAGTGTGGTTGATCTTAAAATCGATTACAGCCGTCTGTGGTTTCAGAGAAGGTGAACACACTCATAGAGCAGATTGAACTGATAACAGTCACTAACATGCTGAACCCATGTCTCTGCAGAATGTGACTCATTACCATGACCATCACCACGCCGTCGAATTCCGCAGGAAGCTCACCAAGGTGAGATCTTGAAAACAGTTGAAAAATGCATTTTAACATTAAAGCTCACTGTTATGAATGTAGATAACGTTATAATAATCACAGCTGGGTATAATAATAAAAATTAAATACTGACGATCAATTTATATATGACACTATATTAGAAGAAAAAAGAAATCAGAATTATATAATATAGAAAATGAAGAAGCCCACATTTTCAGCCTGATTATCTACTAAATTGTACTATAAATAAAGATGATTACATATGTGAAGAATTCAGTAGTATACAATCAAAATAATATCCATAGGGACGTCTCATGACATGATGGATAATGAAATAAATGTGTAACAGAGCTGGCACTCTATACCATATGCAGCGTCTGCATCTACTTGCTTGTTGTGGCACCAGGACAATTCATGTGGGACTGTTGTTTCAGATCTTTTTATTGTGTTTGTCGACACTATGAAAAAATCCAGATCATGTTGTTTCAGTAGACCTCCAGTCTCCTCTGTGTTTCTATTTTTTCTAATGTGTCTCTGTATTTCAGATGGGAGGTGAACGAGGCATAATAAAAGCAATGGGAGAGATCGACATCCTGTTCACGTACCTGCAGGATTTCTGCGTTGAGCCGAAAAACTCCACCTCTGCCAATGCTCTGTGATTCTTCTGTTTTGACTAAGCAGCCATTTCCTTTTATTTATCATATTTATCTGCTTTTATACCATCAACTTTTATACTTTTATTTATTGATGTATTTAATGTGAGACTGTATTTAATGTTTTTATAAACATGCGGTGTATTTAACAGATGTATTTATTGACAGACCGTTGTAATACCAGAGCCAGGACTCAGGTGTTGACCATGTTGCCATGTTATGGCTGATTAATATAAAAGGTGTTACAGTATTTCAGCATTTCTATGTTTAACCCAGGCTGATGTTGTGAATGGATTGTACGTGCGCAGGATTTACTTGAACATGAATAAAGTTTGCATCTAAACTGTATGTTTTGTGTGATCTGATACAATACTGATACTTTAAACTCTATTAGACATAAACATGACAAAGAAAAGAAAAGGAAGGTGAAAAAAACAAAATTACACAAGATGGAGTAAATTAAAAAATCAGACAAAGTCAATGATTAGAGCAACAAAACAAAAAGGGGGAGGGTATGAGAAAAATTGACAAATTAACTAAAACGGTGGTAGTTCACAGAACAAATCCATATCCTTTACATAAAAACCACAACATTAATATATAAAAACACAGATAGAAGTGTAAGCACTGCATTATAAGTGTCTAACTAAAATATTCAAGTAAAACTACAATTCTATAATGGGCAAAATGTCTGAAAAAATTACCATTGAAAATAAAATATAATTGCTGGTCAGCATGAGAATGTCCCTGTGAGGGTTTAGTTTATATTTAATATGACTGCATTCGAAGGTATAGCCTCTGCTGCACAAATATGTATTAATGTCTTATCCTTTTCTTTAATTTCTTTTTTTAAACACTCTTTATATCAGCTTATGTCAGAAAACACATAGTATTTCTCTACAAAATGAAATGTGGTTCCACACTTTCTAGAATAGTTGGTAACAGTGATGCTGAAAGTCACATTATCAGACTCAACCCTCTCTGCCTTTAGGTTTTGATGCCAACTGTGTGGAGTGGGTGATTTTTTTTTTTTTTACACACAATGCTACTGCTGACATGTTTTTTTGTCGATATGGGAGCTGTGGTATGGGTTTTGACCTGATGCTTGGATGAAAATGTCAGCACTGATGCCTCTGACGTATATTAAAGCTGCAGCTGGCAGCTAGTTGTGTTTAGTTTAGAATAAAAACTGAAAAGAGAGAAAGAAGTCAGGGTCAAAAAATGTACCAAGCATCTTTACATATTGAGAAAACACGTGTAATATCTAATCTATTTAGTCTGTTCTGGTTTTGCAGGACATAAAAATCAATAATTGGATGCAATTAAATATTAGCTGAAAAGTTAAGGGATGATGTGAGTCATCCACACCCGGCGGGATGATTTTTGATAAACTGGTGCAGAAATCTGCAAAAGCCACAAGCAGACGAGGCCTACTTACCTACTTTCAGTGGTGTAGGTTTGCTTACTGCCTTTTGTGTATACAGTGGAGCATCAGTGCGTCTGTGTATATTGGGGTGGGGAGGGTCCCCTCTACACTGCCTGAACAAAAACCTTTATATGCAACATTTAAAATCAGTGAGATGCAGTGGAGGGCCATGTATTTGGCCTTAATCCACCTCTTAATACCACCACTAAGAGGTGACAGCTATAGAAACCATCAATACTATACAAAAAAAAAAAAAAAAAAAAAAGCCAAATAAAAAGGAGTGGCATTACGGAAAGTCAGTTAAGCCAGAAACCCAGTTAAGACACCTCCAAACCTCTACACACAACTGTGTCATGTACAACTGGAGCAGTTCAGAGTCAATATTTATCTAATAAAATGACAAAAACATAAAAAAGTAATAAAAAATATCATCGCCTACTCACCAGAGATGCTCATTATTTATATACAAAATCTAACCTCCTATCTTTGCGCAGGAAAACTTCAGTGGCTCTGTCACTGGTAATCTATAAATCAATAAGTCCTTTTTATGTCCATGGAGGCCAAGGCTTAGTCTCCTCTATCCAGTTGTATTCCTGACATAAGTTTTTATTCTCTTAAGGGCAGAGACTGTCCACTAGACAAGCTAGCTAGTGTCAGGGGTTGGCCGACCTCTCCTCACGGTGTCCAGCTTTTCTGAAAACTCTGCTTTGAAATGTTTTTTTTTAAGTATGTTTGAGACCAAACCATTTTCCTTTCCTCCATCAGCCATTGTGGACATAAATAATCTACCTTAAATGTCCAAATAATTCAGTTCAATTCAATTCATTTTGATTTGATTCAATTCACTTAATTTTAATTCAGCTCAGTTTGATTTGATTCAGTTCAATTCAATTCAATTCAATTCAATGAGCTGCTCTCACCATCCAATCAGAAGAAGGATAAATGCTGATGACATTGGGGGTTGGCCCTGTGAGGTGAAAATAAAATCTGAGTGGTTAAAAAAACAGTCCCAATGCTATACAGTTTAAAGTACAGGAGCCTTCACTGCTCATTCTGAAGGCCCAGGGCAGATTACATTAACCCTGGTAACACACAGAGACTGAAATCTGATTGGACAAAATATCTTACATCCACATTTAAGTACTGGAAGCAGTATAGCCAAGAGAAATGCTAAGAAATGACGAGAATAATCTGTTGGGAATAAATTAATACAATTTCATGGAACAAATATTAGAATTTAGTTTGTAAATCTAAATCGGTGTTTCTGATGATGTTTATGCCTGCAGAGAAGGCCTTGCTGACCCTGACGGACCATGACTGGTGAGATGTATGTATAATGTTTAGCAGTGAAGAAAAATGTATTAACGAAGTGTTCAAAGCAGGTTTGATTGCAAACGTGTGGATTTTTCTGTGTGCTAGTTCAGAGGCAGATCATGAATTGTTATGAATTGAATGGCTGAACGTAGGGCAGAAAATTTCCATTGCTCCTCTTCACTGTGGAAATTCTCTGAAAATGTTTGTGCATTTGTTAGACTGTGACACCTGAGGATTAACACATCACACTGCATGCAGACAAATAAACCTGTACTTTCCATAAAAAAATAAAGAAAAGGGTCAAGAACATGTTCAATATGTGATCATATGTCAATATCCGAATATAAACTGTTATTATGACATGTAACCAAACTTGAAAAAAAAAACCCAAAAAAAGCAAAAAAAAAAAAAAAACAGGCACTGGCATGTTCTATTCACAGTCATAAATAAGGTATAAAACTCAGTGGACAAAGAAATAAACAAGGCTACCCGAGCTGTCCCCAGAGTGGGGGCGGGGTCACTATAGGCTGTACCTGTGTGATGTCATCACAGGGGATTTTCCACATAGGTCATACCAGGAAGTAAAGACACAACAGCCAATTTCCCACCCTGTGTCTGTATGTTATTAGAATCTATATTTAGCTGTGTTCTTTGTGTTGAGCCGGAAGCTGAAGCAGGTCTGAAGATCACATGATGACACCACATAAGTCATGGAGGGGTGGAAGGAGGTCAACAACATTGTCTGATGCAGTGGTCGGAGGATATTAACAGAGTAAGTACACCTTCACATGGGTGGGGATTTTGTTTGTACACCTTTCTGAATTCTAATGATTTTTTTAAGTATCAGTTTGAGACTTTTCTTTATTTTCAACATGATATTATTTGTCATACTTTCAGATACATTTGGTGTCTTCCTGAGACCAAAAACACACCTTGAATTGTCATAAAACCTACCATTATAATGTACTGGGGAAGAAATGCAACAAACCACAACCCATTATGTCTAATCAACAACCACGAATAAGAAATAGTTGGAATAATAAGCAAAATACAGGCGAAACAAGAATACAGCAATAAAGTTGCTTGTACTTCATTGATAGTAGACAGATAGTATGTAACAGTAAACTTTTAGCCATTTTGTAATATTTTGATTTCTTTAAACTCATTCAGGACTGAAAACACAAAGGGATAAGGGAGTTGATATAATATTTTTTACTTTGAAATATTATAAAAATAGGAACCTTTGGACATCATTAGAGTGTTTAGAATGAAGTTCTGCCAAAGATACCATTGTACTGGATTGTAGAAATATGAGCTGAATATATTCATACCCACGGTCTGACTGATTTATGTGACCACTAGAGGGAGTAGTGAGTCACTTGGCTGGTCTACCATGGCAAGGAAAACAAACCACAGGGCCTTCAACCAAAATATCATAAAGAGATGAACTGGGATGAGAACCATGAAGACACCACTTTTAGAGTCGAGTAGAGTTGAGTGACGAAGTGATAAAACCTGAGCATTATTGTTTCCACCACTGGACACAGCTGGAAATGAAAAAAAAAAGGAGTTTGATGATGAAATCTTGGTGTTTTTTCTTCAAGGGTGAATTTGATTGAGGATTATGAAAACATAAAGTTAGTATGTGATGTTATTATCTTTGCTAAGTTGCTGTTTGTTAATACAACTACACCAACAACAACAACAACTACTGCAACAGCTACTACAACTACTTCTACTACTAGGTAAGGCAAGCCAAGTTTATTTGTATAGCACATTTCATATACGGGACAAAGTGCTTTACATAAAACATAAAAGCATCACAGGAGAGGCATAAAAATACACTGAAGATGAGAGAAAGTTAAAATAAAAGACATTAATTATATTAAAAACATTAACATTAAAATTAGAATAGCCATTAAAATCATCAGCAATAAAATGTAATTTTAAAGTTAATTTAAAATACATTATTTAAGAGTTTACTAGTACAACTACTACAACTGCAACAACAACTACTACTACTACTACTACTACTACTACTACTACTACTACTACTACTGCAAAAAATAAATATTTGTAAACTCTTGAATGAGTTCAGTCGTACATGAAATGTGTTGTGTGTATTTTATCTGTCAGAATAGGAATGAAAAAGTTTTGACATCAAGAATTACAAACACAAAATGGAACTTTACGATTGTGCTTTCTCCATCACGAATACGAATTCACCAATCTGATTCTACTGTCAAAAATATGTCACCACTTCGCAGGCACTATTTATCAAGCTGAAGATACATTGATTCCACAGATAAAAGATGAGCTGAGAGACAGCGGGCACACATCAAGGCCCTGGCATGGAATCTGCGGAAGCTGCCCCGGGTGCCGGGCACCACATGTATGGTCCAAACAAGGTGCTTCCTTAGCTAACAGTCCAATGTAATTGATAGGAAAAAAGAGCACGAACAGTACGTAAAACACACTATGTAGCAGCATATTATTCAACTACACTGGAAACTGTGATATACCACAGCTCCAACAAAGACTTCACATGTATTTTACTGGCACAGAAGCCAAAGCCAGTCATGGGCTACACAGGGATATGCCTGGTCAGTTGAAATATACGAATAGGGCGGCTGCTGCAGAATCCATGCCAGGGCCTTGATACGTGGCTGCTGTCTCTCACCTCATGTTTTATCTGTGAAATCGATGTATCGATTCGATCAGCTTGATAAATAGTGCCTGTGACGTGTGACATATTTTGGACAGTAGAGTCACACTGGTGAATTCGTATTCGTGATGGAAAAAATGCAATTGTAAAGTTGCATTTTGTGTTTGTAATTCTTGAAGTCAAAACATTTTCATTCCTATTCTGACAGATAAAATACACAAAATACATTTTATGCACGACTGAACTCACTCAAGAGTTTACAAATATTTATTTTATAAACAACTATAGAATAATATGCGTGCATTTCTATCTTACGCACACAGATCTTTTTGACAGTTTCCTTACCCCATGTCAGACCAGATAAAAAACAAGATCATTACTGGAAAAAGATTCTTCAAATATTACACTGATAATGGAGCGATATGACTTAACCGGTTAATTTCCATAACAGTAAGAGACAACTAAACCTGTAAAGGGAGTAGGTGTGCATTTTTCTTTTAAGTTTCCACTAGTGAATCAAGAGTGAGCAAAACTTTTAACACTTCAATGGGAAAAAAATATCATTAGCTTTGATGTTAACAAATAAATCAGACACTGCACAGGTAATTTAGTGACATTCCTGCAGTTGTGATTTTGAGTCATCTTGGAGAAAAAATCCAGAGTCCATATTGTTCTCATTGTGACAAGACAGAATGTGATTGAGACCAGGACGAGGCCTTCAGAAATGGGTCTTTAGTTCTGCATCAGTATTTTGTCGTATGTGGGTCAGACGTCACTTTCCGAAACCTGCCTTGTAAAACACAAACCTGTAGAGTCACGGCTTCCCGTAAGTCGATGAAGGTGAGGCCTACTTTGTCTGACCACATGTTAAAGGCCAGAAACTGCTGACATTGAATGAGCTGGTTAAGACAGGAAGTGACATCATCACCAAAGGACAAAGAATGCCATGAAATCTGAACACATTGGTTGAGCATTATGTCCGATTAGGCCTTTCTGTGTTCCAGACTTAGTGAAATGGTCCAGACGTATCAGCCATGAAAAGAGCACCCTGAATTTCCAAAAGCAAAGTTTTGCAGCTCCAGCGCTTCCTTCAGCATAAGAAACACTGGACTGTCCTTTAAAAGTCAGAATACTCTCCCAAAATTAATTTTCTACCTCATGTTACTGCTTGCTAATATGCTGATATGTTTTGAACTTAAACAACAGGTGAACACGGTTATGCCTGCTGGTGTAAAATGTGAAGTTAATATTTCAGTAGAATGTGTGCTTAGTTTACATGACTTTATTCTGGTTTGTTTTATAACACATAAATGCTTCAAGCCCCTGATGTGTCTGTGGCGCTCGTTCTGAATGTATGACTTATTTTAAATATTCATAAAAATTCAACCACTTGCTCAATAGGAAAAATTTCAAAATGTGCTGATAGAATAAACCTTGTGCTTTCCAAAGACATCTGCGCATGCTCAGTGCACCCCCCTGCCACTTGTGGAAGGGGGGGGCAAAACACAGAGCAGTGAGTGAGACCAACTCGCTATAAAAATAGATGGTTTAGGCTGTGCTTTTTTTGTTTGTTTGTTTGTTTGTTTTTTATAACTTTATTTATAGAACATTTTGAACATTCTGGACAGACAGAGTGATGCACAGCATAAGGTATAAAAATACAGATACAGAATAGATGTCAGTTGTCGCACTGAATGTCAACTTCCTTCTCACCCACCACCTGCCACCCAAGGCCAATCATTCACAACCCAAATGAAAGACAAAGAAATAGTTAAAGAAAACACTTCAACTTAAAAAAAAAAAAAAGATACAAGATACATGTATACATACAAACATATATACATTGAAAAATGAGTAAATAATATTAAATAAAATTAAGAGCAAAAAGTAAATAAATATGTACACAGTGTTTTCCTTGTGGGTTTTTGTTTTTACTGTTGTTTTCAGTGTTGTGGTGATTTTCCTTAATTTCTTTGACTGTGTTTTTACTGAGTTTTAACCTTTAAACTGGTTTTTGGAGTTCAACCAAAACCAAAAAGCAGCTGGACTGATTAAGAAAAAATGAGCCCCAAAGCTAAAACTACTGGGCCAAAATTCAAATCCTTATTGTTCAGTGTGTTCCAGTTCACAGTTCATGCTCAACATCCAAAATCTCTTACTGATGTACATTCTGAGTGCCTTATTTAGTAAAAACCTGTAAATTTTTAATTCCTCTCTTTGTCGTTTTCTGTTTTTCCACCCTGTTTTGACACCAAAAACACACAGTAAAGTAAAACCACTGAAGAAAAGGAACACAAGACCATACTCACAGCAGCTTTTATGACACTGAAACAGACACACATTCAGAGCAGCACATTTCACTGAAATAATGTCTCAGGGGTTAAAGGGTTAATAACAACATAAGCACAGTGAACTGTAAATTGAGTTTTCAGCAGGAAGACAAATGCAGCCAACCCGAGCTGAAAATGAGTATATTAGTTTGTTAACCCTTTAACCCATGAGACACTATTTCAATTAAATGGGCTGCTGTGAATTAGCGTTAGTAGAAGTGTCATAAAAGCTGCTGTGAGTATGTGCTTGTGTTCCTTCAGTGGTTTTGCTGTGTGTTTTATTTGTCAAAACAGGGTGGAATAACAGAAAAAAGACAGAGAGGAATTGAAGTTTGACAGGTTTTTACTAAATGAGGCACTCAGAATGTACATCAATAAGAGATTTCGGATGTTGAGCATGAACTGTGAACTGGAACACACTGAACAACAAGGATTTGAATTTTGGCCCAATAGTTTTTGTTTTGGGGCTCATTTTTTCAAAATCAGTCCAGATGCTTTTTGACACCTGGTTGAACTCCAAAAAGCAGTTACATGCTCAAGACTCAGTAAAAATATATAAAAAAAGAAGGAAAATCACAGCAATACTGCAAACATTAGTAAAACCAAAAAAATGATAGGGAAAATGGTGT
>JAPQRP010000005.1:15030656-15041330 GCA_037367295.1 Apogon hyalosoma
ACCTTCTTAAGATCCAACAGTGCAAAATGTAAATTCTTGCAATTTTTCAACTGGTCTTAAGATTTTGATCAGGAGTGGATAATCAAATTAGCATCTCCACTTGATTTAGCATCTGCTTGAAAGCAAAAACACAAATAATTTATTTTTTAATATACTTGTAGCCTATATAAATTCAGGTGTTTAAAGGGTAGCATATGGAATGATTTATATATCATCATTGTAAAGCTATAATTCCTATGAAAAAAAAAATCTATATCTATATTTATATCTCTGTCTATCTAAATGGTAAACGGACTGCACTTATATAGCGCTTTTCTGCCATCATGGTTCTCAGAACACTTTACAAAGCCTCACATTCACCCTTTCACACACCAGTGGGCGGCTGCTGCCATGCAAGGTGCTGCCAAACCCACTGGGAGCAATTTAGGGTTCAGTGTCTTGCCCAAGGACACTTCAACATGTGCACAGTCGGAGCCGGGGCTCAAACCCTTTGGTCACTGGATGACCTGCTCTACCAACTGAGCCACAGCTGCCCACATCTACAGATGCATTTTCTTCTTTATCTGTAGAGAGACTTGTACTTTCCTACAGCTACAGGCTGACATTAATTTTGCTTCTACAAAATTTGTTGATGCAATTCTTTTACATTTTTAAAATACGTATGTATTTGTAAAATATAATGATGCCGCAAACAAAGACTCCAACTTTAAATAAGTAGAATTCACATTTATTTATAACAATTAGACAAGTATGGCAATGATGTTAATGATGATGAGAGTGAGGGAAATGAGTGTGAGGCTGTGGTTTGAGGAAGGCCCTGGTACCCAGAAGAGGATGACCTTGAGAAGAGGGATGGATGAAGGTGTGCGGGGCAGGCAGGTGTTTATAAGAATGTGACAGGAAGGAGAGTATATGAGGTGTGGTCCTGCTCCGGAACTTCAGATAAAATGATCTTAATGATCAATGATCACCAATAAGCACTTAATCTTTGACTCTAAAAGGGATTATTATACATTTATAGTTGTAACTGAGCCATTCTGCACTTTGCGTCTGAATTGTACTATTCCTAGGTTATTAGAAATTGGATGTAACTGACCCATTATTCTGCTCACATAAAGTTATATATATATATATATATATATATATATATATATTTCATAACAGCTGATGCTTTAAATGAAATGATCTGTTTTTATTTAGAGGAACTTACAGACTAGATTCTTTCTGCCATTTACTTTTTAACAGAATGTAAACACACAGTGAACTCAAATGCACAGTGTTACAGAGTAAAACATCTAATGTGTTTGATGTGTTTTATTTACAGAGAGAAGATAAATCCTTCAGGCGACTTCTGCCCAAGTTCTGCATCAAATGTGCAGGGGTCTGTAAATTTCATTATTTTTACTGTCTGTTTTCATGTCCTTACAACTGTCTTTCCAAATAGAAATAAAAAATATCCACAAACTGGGTGAGAAAAAAGGTGCTTTGTAGCTCTTATAAAAATGTACTTTTTTTTTGGATGCAAGTGGAAGTAAATGTTTCGCTTTCAGCCATGATGGTGCCTGTTTGGTTTACCATAACCACACCACAACCACATGTTATGCCTCACCATCTATCACCAATAATTACCTGTATAACACACCACTGGCTTGAGAAGTAACGCTTCAAACATTAACATACAAACCTGTGACATCCCATCACATTACTGTCACATATATCTTCAGCAAACCGTACAGTTTAGATTTCTACAGCCAGTAAACATTTGAGACTAGTAATCCTCGTGTGTTGGTTTCCTGTCCTTGGAGATCTGTTTGAGCACTTCTGTAAAATCCTAAGCTTGTCTTATCTTTTTTTTTTTTTTTTTTAATAGAAGAGATGTTCTACCTTTTGCCTTTGTCATCCAGTACATTTAGTACTGAAAGCTCTTTTCCAGGGGATTTCCTTCCTTAAGTTAAATTGCTATCTTTTAACAGACATTTAATTTAACATCATCCTGGTTAATATTATCATTTGTTAATATCTTGATAACTCTTACCAAACTCTTACCAAAGTAATGTGATTGTTTCTTTACATGAAGCAAATGTACTTGAAAAAACACTGATTTTCTTTCTTGCTGTGGGTCACTGGCAGAGATTAATACCATCCTGGAGCTGTATCTCATATCACAAAGACTAGAAACCAGGGAAAAACTGATCTGTCTCTGCCTCCAAACACAAAGTGCAGTCATACCAGTGTGTAACCAGATGGGGGACTTGGACACATCAACAGTGGTGACCCCAGGGTCGTAGGGTGTCTGGTGTGTCATGCCAGCAGAGACCCACGTCCAGACGGGGTCATCATTCGTCAGCTTGTGTCTATGTTATCCAAGTACTCTGTGTTAACAGTGGAAAAGGTTTCTTTCATGTAGGGTGAACAGCACAAATAAGAGAATAAGATCTTTTGACTTGTGACCGCAGCCTCTTTGACATGTGGTGTTGAACAGCAGCGGCGGCTGGCACAGTATCTAAGTCAGTTTTCAGCTGCACTATAACCACACATCACCACTAGGATACACCAAAGTACATGCACCAGTATTTTAAAATATTAATTTAAACTAGACTAAAAATACACAGTATGTATTCAGTCATGTATTTTTTACATGTGAATTTCACCTGACTATCCTTCAAACATGCACATTTTTCTAAGACTGTTGTTAAAGTCAAGCATGTCCCTGACAAGTGTCTTTTCCACTGATAGTCTGGACAATGTATTTAGACCAGCAGTGAAGGTAGTACAGGTAGATCGCGGGTACGGGTAGAAAATCAACATGTGGACTAAAACATATCAGTGATACAGCTTGTGCCGGGAATCCATCCTCCCTTTTCCAGCATCATAGACAGTTGCATTAAGCACTGAGCTATCCAGCTGCTTACCCTCAAGTCAGCGGTATTAGTTAGGGACCTGTTCACTGATTCCATTTCTGAGGAAGGTCTTGATTCTTTTCGGGATGTGATGTTTACTTCTGTGGGTGATGCATGGGTGCAATTTTTTGAGCCCCAAGGCTCTCATATCTCTTGTATTGGACGGGGGTCCACTGCACCGTTTATTATGAGAGTGTATTATGTCAAACGGAGGGCACAGATTTTTGCACCCCAAACAGGAACCATGTGACATGACTGAACTACGCTTGAATGAAGATTATACACAGTACTCACAGTCTGTATCATGTATGGCTCATTTGTTTAAATATTATTTAAATATTTGTTTAAATCTATCTGTCTGTCTGTCTGTCTGTCTGTCTGTCTATCTATCTAATCTATTTTTTGTTTTTTTTTGCCAAAAAATAATCCAAAGCATCAATATCCACTTTTGGGTTTTTTTTTTGTCACCTCAGGTTCCACCTCTATTTTAACAAGACTGTATCTTATTTTATGTCATGAATGACACTCTTCTGACTTCTCTGTTCTTGCTGTGTTGCATGTTTTTCATCTTGCACAACACATGAGCACATAATTGTTGTTTCACTTCATTTCAGACTGTAAAGAACAGCACATCATGTTCCAGTTTGGCTATTTAATCACTGCAGATCATAGCATCATACTTACAAAGGGACATAAAATAGTTGATACACCCAGGTGTTCTGTTTCCATTTCTACTGATCAGTGCTGGAGCTGATAAAAATCTATCTTATCTTACTACTAAGTTATTTGACCCATGAATGAATGCCACTTGTACCCTTGTACATCAAACACACACACACACACACACACACGCACACACACACACACACACGCACACACGCACACACACACACACACACACACACAAAACATGTGCTTGAGGGTATTTTGTCCAGTATGCGAACAGGATTATGGAGCTGCAGAGGTGTCAGGGAGCTTACCTGAACCACATGACAGTGTTTAAAAACAAGCTCTTGTTTCCTCAGCGTGTGATTGGCTGGCTGGAGATACGGGAGTTGATTGATGTCTACCAGAACACAGTGTTCAGCAGAGAAGTCATCCAGAAGCTCCTCCCCCTCTACTACAATGACCTGCTGTACCGACTGCAAAACACACTGCAGCACTGTGTGAGTGCACAAACCTCACATATCACAATATGTCACTGTCTAATTGGACAGATGAACCTCCATGAACGGGAGAAATTGGCTAGTATTCGCTCTGTAGACTCTGAAATGGTTTTGTGTAAAGATCAAACTTTACACAACACATGTAGCAACACCAAATGATGACCACACATGTCAACTTACAACATACTCACTTTGCATTGTGTGTTTTATTTTCAGGTGTCTTCCTCAAAACCCACAAAACCTCTTAAACTAATAAAGAAACTGGAGAGAAAAATCAAAAAGGTAAGCACATGCTGATTGTACTACTCAGTGGTGGCTGGTGAAATTATTACCTCTGCCAAGGAACGGTGGAGGTAATAATTTCATCGGGGTTTGTCTGTTTGTTTGTTTGCTTGTCTGTCTGTCTGTTAGCATGATAACTCAAAAAGTCAAGGAAGAATTTTGATGAAATTCTCAGGAAATGTTGATACTGACACAAGGAACAAATGATTAAATTTTGTTGGTGATGGGGGGGACTGATCTGCTCTCTGAGTATTTTTCTAGTTTGTTGGTGTCTTCAGCTGCTCTATAACCACATATCACCACTAGGATACACCAACGTACATGCACCACTATTTTAAAAATATTAATTAAAATTAAAATACACAGTATGTGTTTTCAGTCATGTATTTTTTACATGTAAATTTCACCTGTCTATCCTTCAAACATGCACATTTTTTCAGGCATGTCCCTGACAAGTGTCTTTTCCACTGATAGTATGGACAATGTATTTAGACCAGCAGTGAAGGTAGTACGAGCAGATCACACGGCATTAAAAAAAATAGTAAATCAAAGGAAGGCTTAAAACATGTCACCAACACCATTCACATCAGGAATTGAGCCCTTGACTCCCTGCACAGAAGTCCACTGAGTTAACCACTGTGCTACACAGCTGTTTACTTAGCATTATTGTAGTATTACTGAGGGACCTATTTGCTGATTCCATTTCTAAGGAAGGTCTTGATTCTTTTTGGGATGTGATGTTTACATCTGTGGGCAGTGCTTGGGTGCAATTTTTTGAGCCCCAAGGTTGTCTTATCTTTTGTATTGAAAGGGGTTCACTGTACATGTGCCATTTATAACGGGAGTCTATGGAGTTCTCAGGCGGCACCCCAAACAGGAAACACATGACTGCTCATTAAACGGCCGAAAACATTTTTAAACTATACTTGAAAGTAGAATATGCACAGTACTCACTGGCGGTATCATGCATAGCTCAGTTATTTGAATATTAATGTTTTTGTAAAATTATTTTAGGTGATTCCTATCATCTTCTTCTTCATGTGAGACATGTGGGGTGGCACCCTAGCACCTTCTATTGGCAAGCCACCACTGATACTACTCTGCCTCCAAATATTATGTCTTATACTACTGCTTCTTCCATTTATATAATTACTACAACCAATGCTACTTTTAGTACTAAATATGCTAAAACTGGTTCTGCTATAGATAGTTTTTTCTCTAGTATTCTTAGTCTGTGATTAACTGCCATAGAGAGGTAAAGGTCAAACCCTTCCAGCTGTAGTTCATGAGGCTTTACTTTGGAAAAACATACGTATAGTTATCAGTGGTGAGAAACAAATAATTTGGTAATATCATGTTATCAGGTCAAGAAAGTTGTAGTTTGTTGTTAAACTGTATTAGAGTGTGGAGAATATGTAATTACAGAAATTACAAACAAAAAATGTAACTGAATGTATATCGGCTTCCTCGTCCAAAGATATACCCCACCTTCGCCCATCGGGAGCTGAGGCAGGCCCCGGCCCACCTGTGACCCTCTCAGGGACTAAACATTTCAGAAAATGAAGGTTAACAGTTAACCAGCTTTATTATCCCTGTGGGGAAATTCAGTCTCTGCATTTTACTCATCTTAATACACACAGCACCAAACATTATCATTAGCACAAAGCACATTAGTAGCAGTGAGCTGCCATAGAAAGCACTCAAGGGCCAACCCCAGATCTTCGTCAGCACTGTGGACAAGGACACAGACAGGAGATATAACCCTTATGTACCTCTAGAGGAAACTAGAGCACCCGAAGGAAACTTGCATGGCAGGGAGAAAACAGGCCAACACAGAAAGGCTCAGAACCTTAAAGCTCTGCGGTGGAACTGCTAATAACTACACCACCACGCATCCCAATGAATGACTGAATGAATGAAAAACAAAGTGATGCATGTCAAGGTATAGGCCCTATGGGTGTCATGGGGGAAGTGGGATGCACCCAACACACGTCACCAAACTAACACACACCTCCCAACGCTTATGACAAACTATGACTGTTTCACATGGTTCATACAGGGTGAGATGAATATTTGTCTCTCACCACTACTATCACAGTGTGTACTTTTTTCAAGTAAGAGCCCATGGTGCATGTCAGAAGTTGTGGAACTTACTGTTTGATTATTTCAGTCAGCATTATCCTCCCCTCCATTATCTGTGTATTAAAGTTAAGTACACTAGACTAAGTGACACAGCAAGAATAAACCCTGAGCTGTAACTGCACACTAAAAACAGCCCATGTAGGCAAACATATGTTTTTAACTCTGGTGTTTTCTTTTTTTTGAAGATTCATTCATTTTAATACCACAGCATGCTTTTCCATATACATGCCCCCCCCAAAAACTAATTTCTCCAGATCCTATTTTACAAAAATAATGTCATTGCATCAGATATTTGGTGCTGCTCAAGCTGAGTGTTATTCATTTTAAAGAGACTGAAACCAGCCAGAGTGATAGTGGACGGTGTCATGCCTGTTTCCTGTGCTGACACAGGACTAACAAAGTGTGGAGTTTCTAGACTATTGTATTCCTGCTGATGTTACTATATGTGAAGTAGTGTTAATAATGATATATTAGTCATTTATTAATAATCAATATCACTGCTATTTTGTCTGCAGAGGAGAAGAGATGAAGAAGCGTTGAAAGCTGTGAGAGAATTCACCTTCATCCTTAGGTGGATTGATGAGTTGGCACATCATCACACCCTGTAGATCTTCATCATCATCATCACCGTCACCATCGTCATCGTCACTATCTTTATGATCATTAGGGATTAACATTAACAATTAACATTCTTTAACTGTTTCTGATTTTGTCAATGAGAGAAAATCAAAAATTTGGTTATAATTTTTAGATTTCTTAGGCTTGAAAAAGCTTCTGAGTTCAACTTAAAGCTCAACAGTTGTAAAAAAACAAACAAAAAAACCAATAACAAAACAAAACAAAAAACCCTTTTAATATTTTAAGACCCACAAAAATAAAAAATGAAGAAGAAAAGAAAAAGCTCTATTTATCACCACTGCACTGTGTCTGGGAATACTTTGATCTTATTTATTTTAAGTATTGATTGGTGTTTTTATTGCTTGATATGCAGTGCACTGTAACAATGTTTACAATGTAAGTTATTTTTTTAGAGGCTATTTATTGTATTTGAGTATTCACTGAAGTGTCATGAATGTTAAGCACTTGAAATGGAATATATTAAACATAAAATAACGTGAAAATAAATGTTTGGGTTTTTTTAAAGTTGTTTTTGTTATATTTATATCTAAGTTGTAAATTTACCACTTACAATAAACTTGTTTTTTGTTCTAACTTTACTGAGGTTGGAAACTGTCTTGACTCTTGTCTCCCTCTGCTGGACAAATCTTGACATTACAAAATGGGAATGTTTAATATGGATGTTAGTGTTGTATTTCATGGTATTTTCACAGGCAAACAAAAGAAAAGGTGACGAGAGAGTGATGGAAGACAAATTTAGAAGTGTGTAGGAAGGAAAGAAATCAAGGAGAGGAGAATAGAAAAACTAGAAAAGGAGAGCAATGAGCAAGATATAAAGATTAGATGAAAATGTAAATGAACAACTGAAAATTAGGCATTTTTCCATTAAATTAGAGAACTGAATGAGATTAAAGTGTTAAATTGGAGGTTTAAGTTTCAGGTTTGATTTAGTGGAGGGGTTAAAGTAACATTCCCCCAAAGGAAAAGTGAGTCATGATGGGCTCCTTTACCTGTCA
This sequence comes from Apogon hyalosoma, assembly GCA_037367295.1. NCBI lineage: Eukaryota > Metazoa > Chordata > Actinopteri > Kurtiformes > Apogonidae > Apogon > Apogon hyalosoma. Next base: position 15,038,781 of record JAPQRP010000005.1, read on the forward strand.
GTGGAAACTCCCACAAAGTAGTGTCAGTGCAACACACAACCCACAATGAGAACTCCACCTCCACGTCAACCACACATGCTGACACAAAACTAAATCAAACACTTCATCGGTATCGCTGCACTGAGTCAACCTACTGCAGAAAATTCATAGTGTGCAGGGATGCGTGCAGAATTTGCTCAAGAAATCAGCTATATGTTAAGATCCTATTCACAAACTATTTTACGCCATTGACATGGTGTTGCAAAAGCCTCCATAAAGGTTTTGATCTAACTGTAATTTGCCTTTGTCTTGAATTACAAATTTTTGGTGTCTGTGATGAAAACTGTAGAAAGTGCAAACCCCCTCAGATGACATGTCTTTAATGAGCAGACGCCCACACTCACAGAGCCCTCAACAATCACCATCTGACTTTAAATAACACAACTGAAATGTCAATCAAACACAGACTCCAGCTATCAATGTTATTCAAGCAGGTTAGAAACATGTTTGACTCAAATCTGACTCTTGAGATAAGGTCAAGAATCACTGAATGTAGCTGGCAGAAACTTTACTACTGATGTTTAGTTTGGTGTGAAAGCAGTGTCTCCAAAAGAGACTGTGCACATTCACTCATGATGCACCAGCCTTTACTTCATTACAAGCAGATCAGTCATGAATGTTTTGAGTTCTGTAGCTGTTTCACTTCAAGACTGAACAATAATATGGTGAAGTGAAATTAAAAACCTAGTTCAGAAATAGCACACATAATGACCCGATCATATACCTGAAGAAGACATGATGGATTTCATCAAACATTCAATATACCTTAATGGATCTGGTCCTCAGTTTTATATACGGAAAGCACTTGGTTAGTAAGTCTAGTCAAGTAAAAAAAAAAAAAGTCCACAAAGATGTGATGATGAACAATTTACAATGTATTTAATATTTAAAACAAATCATGTTTCTCAAAAACCGTTTTTGATAAACACCTGTGATAGTCAGGATATGAACAGTGTTGTCAGAGAGGAATATTAAAAATGTAGTGGATCCTTTAATGGGAATTACGTTGAAGTGCAATTCAATCAAGGCTGTGATTCCGACGATGGCAAAACATAATCTTAATCAGAATACTTTACAAATCCCAGTGGGAAATTATTATTATTACAGTTGCTCCATTCAAATATAATAAAAAGTAGCTGAAAAGAAATGATCAAAAAAATAAAATAAAATAAAATAAATAAATAAATAAATAAAATAATAAAATAATAATAAAATTTTAAAAAATAAATGAATAAAATAACATTATACATATATACACACACACACACACACACACACACACACATTTTAAAACACTTTATTAAGATGTCTCATGTTCTAATTTTTCATTAGAACAGCAATTTGTACAATATGTTCTAGACAATATATTATCAAAATGATAATTAAGGAAATATACATGAACTAGTGCATTGACCTGTGGGAATCCATGGGCTCTAGAAGCAGCAGAGTTGACAATTTGGGGAGTTGAGTGAAGTTTACTGGTGTAACATGAAGATTAGGGAGAAATAGAATGGCCTTCATTTGGTTTTTCATTGACATGGACGTGGACCAGAGACTTTTACACAGGACTAAAGATGATGGTTTACTGGTACTCCTCCATTTTGTGATCCAAACTCTGGTCCAATTGGAGTCTGCGCAGTCTGTCACCATGTTGCGGGGGACGTTAACGGGCCGGGTACCGGTGGAGTGGAACCAGGCCACAGTTAGAACCAGACCGACCTTCTTAGTGTTAGACCACAGCTGGATCCGGTTCTCCCGTCACGTGTTTCCGCTGATCTGGATCCAGCCCTTCCGGCCGCTGTGAATGGACTCGTCTGCCTGTAAACCCGCAGTAATTTATAAAACTAATAACTCCTAAAGTATTGGTTGTATCCAAATGCAGTTTTCGCCTGTCTGATCCTTGACCTAAAATACATAAGTTCTGCAAAAGGTACAGGCAAGTTCTGTCCAGTTTTTCAGTAATAAAGCTGATACATGCAGGCACACAGAGGTCACTTGGCTTTTATAATATAGATAAGCGTGCAAAAATATTGTGTTATTGAAAATTATGTGGCTATAATGCGGAATTAAACAGTCTGATGGCCACAGGCAGGAATGATTTCCTGTGTGGTTCAGTGGTACTTGAAGGTGGTATCAGCCTGTCATTGAACGTATTCCTGTGACTGACCAGCACGACATGGAGGGGGTGAGTGGAATTGTCCAATTTTGTCCTGATCTTGGACAACATTTGCCTCTCTGACACCGCCGTCAGAGAGTCCAACTCCATCCGCACAATGTTACTGGCCTTGAGGATCAGTTTGGTGAGTCTGTTGGCATCAACAACCCTCAGCGTGCTGCCGCAGCATGCAACAGCACAGAGGATGGCACCGGCCACCACAGACTCAGAGAAGATCCTGCATTGTCCGTAATCCATCCATCCATCCATTTTCTGAATCCGCTTTATCCTCACTAGGGTCACAGGGGTCGCTGGAGCCTATCCCAGCCACTTAAGGGCGAAGGCAGGGTACACCC
>JAPQRP010000005.1:15061470-15074433 GCA_037367295.1 Apogon hyalosoma
TTCAGTACAAGATCTGTCTCTAGAGGAACTGTGGGTGCCGTTCAGACGAACTAAAACAGGTCAAAACACCATCTCTGTTGTAGGTAATAAGAGCTGGAATAGTCTCCCAATGACTATTCGCAAAATCTCCACTTTTTCCTCATTTAAAAAAGAGCTAAAAATGGTTGAAATCTAATCAAACCTGTGGAACACCTGTGATGTCTGCTCAGCATTTCATTCCCATCTCTATAGTTATTCTTCTTGGTGGTTTTATATTGTATTTTTTTTGTATTTGTTGTATTAACAATGTATTGTATGATGTACAGTGTTATATAGTAATGTGTCGTAAACACTGTATTGTCTTGTTTTTATGTTTAGTCTGTTTTTAAATGTTGAGGACTATGGATGGAAAGTAGCTTCCAGCTAAATCTGGCATATTTACACAAAGTAAAGTTTTTATTTGTATTGAGTGTTCATTAATATGCACTGTCCTCATCAAATAAACAAACAAATAAGTAAAATTATAAATATGAATGTTATAGCAATGAATGGGTTTTTTTGTACAATTATTTTTTTGGGCTGAAGAAAGTTTGGGAACCCCTGCTTTGGCATTGTATTCTATTATCAAGTTAGTCTAACTAGTCGGTTATGTTAAGTAAACTAAGGTTGGTTTTCCCAGCATAGTAACAGAACTTTAATTAAATCATACTTCATACATGCCAGTTGTTCAAGTTTAGTAATGGTGGCAGGTTTTATTTCAATACATATTTATTATTTTGTTATATTTTCAGGTCGTTCGTTCAGTTTGAGAAGGTCCTGATTTATCCTTTTCACCTCCTGATGATTCAATGGAATCACTACAGCAGTAACTTCCATTACACATAAAATACACATAGTCTAATACATTTCATTTTCACAGTCTTCACTGCATATATGATGATTCTGGACCAACATGGATGTAAACTGATACCTGACTAGTTCGCGGAGGTGAGGTGGTAATTCTAGTTTCAGTAATGTAAAAGTTCCACAGTTGCTGAAACAGGTATCCGCAGTGTTTATGTTACTGATGTAATGTACGGAGGAAGTGATATCTTTCTTTCGAATGGAGGAGTTTGTTCCGCTAAGTAACATCCCCTTACGTACAATGATGAACAGATCCACTGGACACTTTGACACATGACCCAAAGGACTTGGGGGGGGAAAACCGTCAGCGTTATAGTTTGTGGATGAAGTGCTATATCTCCCCAAAACCACTGTCTTTGAGTAGAACCTGGAGCTGGAGTTGAACCTGTGGATCATTTATTTTATTTATATATTATTGGTTTATTTAAAAGGCACCGTGAATATTTCTGAACATTGTTGTATAAAAAAATACACCCATGTAAATATGCCAGAATTAGTAAAAATAACTCCTTTTCATCTGCAGTCCCTAGGCAGGTGACAGAACAAGACATAAAACAGCCAACACTGATACAGCACTCATTCACTATAAATTAAAGATTAAAAAATACACACAATGATGACATAGACATCATCGAAACAAACAAACAAATAAACAAAAAACAAACAGACGTAGGACGATCACAGGGGCATTAGCCCGTTCATTCACCTCTATACTTACATCAAATTTAACAGAGAAAGTGTATGGGTGATGAAATGCATGGCAATTAAAAGTGAGTGCATCTCAGATCAGATCAGGAAGCCAGGCACAACATCTAATGCTTAAAAGTAACTGATGTCTGGACTGTTTGTTTTTTGGCAGAGAAGTCTTATCTTGTCCAAGGCTGAGTTAGCTGCAGTATCTGACTGTCAACCTGAGCTTTGTTCTTATTTTGTCTTATTTCTAATGAGCCGTTTGTTTACCCTGTGTCTTACAGATGCTCCTTAGTATCATCACTAATATTCATTCATTTATATTTACATCTACAGATACTGTTGCACAAATATATTTTTTAATATGTACTCCATCTTGTTTCATTGTCTTACAACAGGTGTCAATTTAATTTTTTCTTCTTGAGAAAGCAAAGTTCATTTTGTGGGAAAAGTCTGATTATTTTATGTTGTAAAAAATAATTGAAAAATAAGTTCTTAGATGTATTTTTACCTCATAGCAGTCTTTAACCCATAAAGACCCAGTGCTACTTTTCTGGCAGTTCCCAAATGAATTTTTCTCTCTATTTAACCTTTCTTAAGTGATTTATCACCATTTATATATATTATCCTCTGTATTTTGCAATTTTCACTGTAAATCATGTATTTTTCTATATTTAATTTCCTATACTTAGTTTAGATGCTCATAGAATTTCAAAGTAAGTTCAAGGTTATCACATCAAAACAGAGAAAACTGAAGAATAAGTGACTTTTCAGCAAAATATATCAATAACAATGTAAATACAACTGTGTCCATCCACTGTCATTTATTAAAGTCCATGGATTTTACTGGTGAATCAATATTGTAGAAGATGACAGTGTTTCCATGGTAACTACGGAGCCTCTGAACGTCCAAATGAGTCATATCTGATGACCATGAAAAGATGATAAACTGTATTTTGCACCAATTATTTACATGTGTTGACAGGATCAATGGATCGACAGGTATTAAACAGTTTAGATCAGTAGACGGTTTTGGTTACCAGCGGATATTTGGGTCTTTATGGGTTAAGCCCCATATCGGTTCTGGAGCAATTATTTCCTGAAACTGGACAGTATAACATAATGTATAATAAAGTCCTTTATTCAGCATCTTGGCCTCTCTATGTTCTTACAACATGGCTTGGATTTAATCAACAGGGCCAGTGCTCTTTACTTTGCTTCTTAAAGATAAAGTATTTTTAACAAATGTGTTAAAATTCAATGGTATTATTATGTTTTTCATTCAATCAAAATCAGCTCAGGAATGGTCCAGATTGTTGGCATATGGTTCTCCAGTCAGATTAATGAAATTAATATCAATGTAGCCTCTCACATTTACAATAAAAGATCTTCCTTGAATTACAGATACCACCTGCTTTCACTTTCCTTTATAAAGAGGGTTTTTTCTTTGAACTTCTGTATACTGTGCTGATATTGCAGTTTCACGATGCACATTAATGCATTTATTTATGTGCATGTGTTTTAGGTAATGGGTGTGTGTGTGTGTGTGTAGTTGACAAGAAAAAGCCCAATGATTGGTGGGTTTTCTTGTAAACTCAATGAGCAGCATTGCTGTCCCTGACATCACCTCACAGCCAGACCGTGCATCTGCTTCATTGTGTCATTTCCTCCTTTAATTTTCTGTTACTGGTTGCCATTATCAACACTAGTACATATTACTTCACAATATTACAGGCTAGTATTGTAGGTTTTCAATTATGCAAGAGTATTTAATGTGCAAACCTGCTGCAGACTGTTTTAGATCATAGTTCTCACTTCAGCTGGCTCTTTTTTGTCTCAAACACATCAGTGAAAACCACATGCATAGATGACCTTGTTATTAAACAGCTGGTGTTACAGTTCCTTCTTCAGTTTGTCGCTTTTGTGGCCACAGTGCATCCTACTCGCATCACTGTCTACATGTATATTATTAAAGTATGAAACAAATTCAGTACTGAACTGAACAAGTAGCAAAAAGAGAAGTGAATATGAAAGACTCCCCAGCAAAGAATGACAGCTAAAATTAAAATACCACTTTTTTCCAGTGATATTTATAGATATAAGTCATTTAAGCCAGGGAAGTTCTCAATACAGATACTACAGCTAAGACCATTTATTTATTTATTTATTTGAGCTTTATTGAACCAGGAGGCCTCCCAACACACTTTGAATGAAATGCAATTATGGAGGTTCCTTTTTTTTTTCGTACAACATACACACCACACATGTCAATGCAGGTGACACAAAGGTCTATTTTATTTATATAGCACATTTAAAACAAAGTGCTGTACAAAGTTATAGGTAAATATACAAGATATGACAAAAATAAACCAAAACCAAGAAGACACAGTAACGTGTTGTAACCTCTGAAGTGATTTTACAAAATTTTACAGGTGTCAGTTTATAAATTATGACATTTTTGGTTGACAAAAACAATATTTGGTTAGTGCATAAGATTATATGTAAGTGAATACTGAATAGCACTTTTCTTGCAGCACTGTGGTCAAATGCATGTCTGAAGTGAGAGTTTGGTGAAATTGCCAACAGACCACTTTGTGCATGATGAATGTTTGTATTTTCCAGGCGGTTTGTCAGATGAACCATTAAATCAGCAGCAAAAGAACTTCAAACCAGAATCAAAAAGAGGCTAAAAAATCAGACCTTCAATAATTCAATTACAATTGGTCATGTGATCAAAATCCATGCAGCTTAACAGATAAAGCATGCTGGTTTCCACTGATTTTATAGTTGTGGAACTCTAAACGAATCACTCATCTGCCTCTTTTTTCCAGGTGTTAATACCTAAATGCATTAATTTAAATACAAGCCACCATCAAAAACCTCAAGAAATCCAATAAAACCCACAGATGCTGCACTTTGCATGGGGTTTCTAACGGTTTCCACTACGTTTATACTGGATCTAATTATTTCCGACATAGGTTGTACCCAGACCTTTTCAGGTAGAGTTGTTTTCCAACCCCACTGGGCTGCATGGACAGGCCTCTACCAGCAGCCATTCCCTCTCTGACCATTAATACCATCAGTGCCATTAAAACAATTGTGGGTGTGTGTTTCAGCAGAAATCTAATGAGCGGCGTTTAGCATGCATGAGTGGGAGACCCCTCACCCACTTCTATGAAGTTTGGTATTTTAAAGGAAACAGCACAACCACAGTTTTCACACCTAGATCATCAGTGCATCACATTCTCTCTCTCCTTTGCGTGTTTCTGTCTCTGCCTGCTGAGATATAAATAAAAGTCAAAGAGTTTGAGGGAACATCAGAACAAGAGTCAGACAGCCAGTCAGACAGGTCTTTGGTCGACCTCGCTCCACCTTTGGCAGAGCTACTACAGGGATTGAAACCCGGCATCTACACGTGGCCCGGACAGGGTTAGGATTCACACTGGTGACAAGTGGACGGTTCAGCAGCAGTTTGTGATACGATGGTTGTAACGGTGAGGGCAGCGGTCTGCCTGTGTCTCTGGCTATTAGTGTGTCAGGTCAGAGGTTCATACATCCCACAGAAGATGAACAAGACCATCCAGAACCTTCTACTGCACTATGTGAGTACTTCTGCCCTGATGTTATTGTGTGTAATAAAGCAGCTCATTAGGTTAATTGTACTAATACTGCTGCTGGTATAGCACCAGAAAGTATAGAACTAGTACTACAAGTACTGAGACAAGCTGCATGTTTCCTACTTAGGTTTTTTCTGCTGTGCTCACCACAACACACACACAGACACACACTCCCACCCACCCACACACAAACTATGTCATTTAGCATGACTTGTGTGTGTGTGTGTTTTTTTCCGTGTACTATTTTTTAAATTTTTTTTACACATGTCTGAACCAAAGCTAAAGTTCCAGTTAACCTTTCTTTCTGTTAAACCTTTTTACTGTAGTTATCATCCTTATAGTAGTGCTGGCAAAGATAGGACCCTTGTGGGTGCTCTGGTGCATTCAAGGACAACCCAGCTTTTCTGATTTTAGAGTTACAGCCTTTATAAGGTGTGCACAAGATAATTTTCCACAGTCTCTGATTAAAGTTCATTTTTTCTGATTATATAATAACAGAGCTCATCAATAACAGATGAATGTGCAAATATCATGTGACAGAGTGTATTTTAACACACCAAGGACAGTTTACAAAACAATTATGAACAATAAATACAAGACGCTGCTAATTAATACTGCCGTTTACCATACTGTGTTTTATTTTATTGTTATCTTTGATTTTTATTTAACAAAACTAATTCATGCTTTACAGTAAGTCATTCAAGGCTCAAAATATTGGATTGTCCTTGAATGCATCACTCAGGACATCTCCCAATAGTGTTCATTGAAGTTTTCATTGTTTGCATGTAATGGACTAAATTATGAGATAACACTAATCTAATACTTTAAGAGGGCACTTGTTCTGTTTATTAAATGAACTTATTTCTCTTTGCAGAAAATTTCACCTGAACAAAGGTTTAATGGGAAACCTGTCTTCCCCAAAAAACTACTGCTTGGGAAAACAGAGGTAAGTTAAGGCATTCGATAACCTAAGCAGTCTAAAAACACAGATAGCTTATGTATGAATACTTGTAATTAATTTCATACAGTGAATGTGCATTATGTTCATATATGGATAAACCACTGCACACATTGGCCGAACATTAAAGCGTCAACAGAGGAAACCTGAACCTTGATTTCCAAAGGGTTGTCAGGTGAAAGTGCATGTTTCAATAAACTGAACAAATCCTGCACCTGTTGGTGAACTTTTTTCAATGAATGACTCCAATTAAAACTGCTGATTGTGAATTTTATGTTTTTGCTTTCACCAAAACAAGAAACCAAAAAGGTATACCTTATTGTAACAAACTGCAGAAATGTAAGATAGTGCATGTTTCTGTACAAAACCAGTTAAGCTGTTTCCCCATAATCCAAGTTTTTATGCCTCTGTATGATAAATGACACCTGACTTCATCTCTGTAGTTTATATAAAGGTGTTTGTGATACTCATTTTCTACTCCCAGTTGCAAACAAAATCCAAAACGTCTTTAGGATATGGCGATGTTTATTGGATCACAGCCTGGGAGATTTGGTTCAGGGCAAAAAACATTCAACATAACACAGTCTCTAGCACATTAAGGTGCACTGGGGTGATTCAGGACAGTTTAATGTTTGTCAAGTGGGTAATAAGTTTCACTGGTTTATTGGAGTATTAGTTTAATAAAAGCTGCTTATCGCTGAGTCAGCAGTTGGCTGGTGTTTTCCTTCACAGTTCATTCTGGTAGTTTATCAATCTGGAGTGTGTCTTGAGGTTTTGTGCTTTTTTCCTGCTGGCTCTGCAGCATTCTGTATTTTTGTAATGGACTCCAGAACTAAACTTTCACTTTTCATCAGCAATGAAACAAAACATTTTATGGATTACTTCAATTGTTGACCCACAACACAACTGAAAAATAGGTTATAAAAATATGTTTTTAGCATTATTATGTGTTGTCTATTCAGTTTAGAAAAGAATGAAGATAAATTTAAGTTCTTTGGCTGATTCGACTGTTTTTTGAGCAGTCTATGGAGTTTATCATCAACCAGATGATATTTTATCCCTAATGTACCGTCACCTGGTTGGATGTCTGACATGACATTTATTTTTATGTTGACTTAGAGGCATTTTGAAAGATATTTCAAAATGTCCTCAGAGCTATTTTTTTTTTTTTTAAAGGAATTTTTTACTCATTGTAACTGAGAGTGGGATTTAGTATGATGTTAAAGAGTGCCCACTGCACACACATTTGGGTTTTCCCATTCAGTTTTTCCTTTACCACATACACACAGGCGCTGCATTTCTGACTGAATTTATCCCCCTGGGCCTCATCTTATGTCAAACATTGTTAGTTACAGCTATTCAGTTTTAAGAGATTTTGAACCACAAAACACCACATTTTAATGTATTTAACTTCAAAATACTCTCTTTAAAGCCATTTGACGAGAACATTCATCAACTTTAACACAGTTCACTCTAAGGACAGACTGAATTTTGATATCACTGAGTTTTTTTTCCATTGTTCCCTTAGTTTTATTAAGGTCTTCATTCAGTCGTGGTTTGAACATGTTAATAAAGCTGGACTGGTATTTCCTTCTGAGTCCTACTCTAGTCTTAATTTAACTTGTGTGTGGAAAACCACAAAGCTCTCTCTGCTGTCTTAGAGGTTTTGAAATATTGATACCAGAGAAGTGTAGTTTATCTTTATTTAAAATAATATTTATCAAATTAAGAAATAATACACATTCAGATTTATTTCTTGATTTGATTCCAGTTCATTTTAATAAATATTAGGTTGATGAGACTTGAACCTTCCTGTAAATTATGGAAAATGTGATGTGGAATTCAGGATTAGTAATTCATGAGATTAAATATTCATCAAAGATCATGTTTTACATATAAAATATATTTTTAATGTTGTCTATGTTTCTGTGTTTCAGACAAGGATGGTGTTCATAGGTGGTGTTTTGGAGATGTATGAAAAGCTGATTAAACACATGTTGGGTGAGCTGCCCACTCCGAGACCCCAGACCACCATGGACCAGCAGCGCCTAACCTTGGCCGTCACACCTGGTGTCGGAACCAACGCTGAGGCAGGAGTAGGGGATAATGTGAGGGTGGAGCTGAACTACATCCTGAATAAGGTCGAGGAGCTTAAGAAAAACCATTACAAGGAGCAGGAGACACTCCTCCAGGAGCTGCATTCTCTGAAACACATCCAGGTACACAGACAGCAATCCAACATTGTGACCGAATAGAACTGATGATTTTTAAGATAGGATTATGGAGGGGTTTTTTTAGCAACATTCTTCAGATATAAAACCTCCATAACACAGGTTTGTGCAAGGTTAAAAGTATAGTATAGATTTATGTAGAAATGATGTAGTTTTTCTGTAGACTTTGAAGGACTGTGAAATATGTTTGGTTTTCCAAAGGGTAAAAGGAAAGACAATTGAAAAATTATACTGTGCTATACAGTGCTGTGCTGGTGGACTTCTCTGACATATAAAGAAAGACTTTTGGAAGGTTTATGAGAAGTTGTAGGTCAGGTAAAGTACACCAACTTGAAAGCTTAAAGTGGTTCATAGAAGGTTTAGAGGTCTCAAGTGATTCATGTAAGACTTGTAAAAGTTTGATGAATGCCAAAGAGTAAAGTTTCTTGTGGACTTGCAGGGCTAATGTGGTTCTGTAAACAGGTCTTACACATAGTGCATTTTAGATTTAGGGCTTATTAATGGCAGACACCTGTATGCTTTATTAACTCCTCACTCCTCATATAGATGGATAGATAGATAGATAGATAGATAGATAGATAGATAGATAGATAGATAGATAGATAGATAGACAGACAGACAGACAGACGGACGGACGGACGGACGGACGGACGGACGGACGGACGGACGGACGGACGGACGGACGGACGGACGGACAGTGGAACTTTATAGCGTTTGCCTGATGGTATCAGGTGGAAGCAGTGGTGGAGGGGGTGGGAGGGGTCTTCTGTGATCAGGGTGTTAGTTAAGGGTTTCATGAAGGTTTCTCTCTCCCTCTTCCAGATGGGTGATGTTGTCGTCCAGAACAAAGCTCTGCGGGACCTGCTGTGGCTGTACGATGAGGCCAGCTCTTTGGTAAACCAACAGAAGATACAGAGGAGGCGGCGGCGACGGAGGCGGCAAGCAAGGAGGCTTCAAAACCATTCAAGAGCCTGAGATGCAGAAAACAACCAAAGTGAAAAGGCAAAAACAACAAACACAAAATGATAAAATATTTAAAGTTAAATTATAATTTATTTGAAAAAATAATATCATGGAGAAGTAATTCATCATGACAAAGTACCAACTTTTACATTTTTCAGTTTCAAGAGACAATGAAAGAGAATATTTAAGATAACATATTTATAGTTAAACAGTAAGCCAGCAGCCTAAGCCAAATGGTAGTATTTTTGTTTAAAGTCTAGATTTTTAATTTTTTAAAAGATGTTTAATACTTGAAAGAAGCCCTATCTACTGATACTGAGACATCTGTCTGAAAACTAATTACATATAACATTGAGTTTCACTTACTTTACATTTACTTACTTTACATGTTTTATATTTTTACATTACATCTTGTGTCATGGGTAAAAATGTGTTTAGTGACACCACTGTGACCTTGACCTTTGCCCTTGACCTCTTAAATCACTCAGTTCCTCCTTTACTCCAAGTACGTGTTTGTGCCTAAACTAATGACATCCTGTCAAGCCATTTCTGAAAAATCATATTTTGATTGAGGATCATCTAAAAAGCAAATTTTTTTTCCACATGTGAAATTTAATACTTAATGTAATACTAAATGAAACCTGGTTGTTCTACCTATAACATGAATTCTGGTAAAATATCAAAAACTCACGTTTATATTTGATATAAAGGTATAACACAGGAAGTCCCTAAACATGACATATGCTGGTCTGGGAAATTTCTTCTTGGAACACGGTTTTGAACATATAATCATTGTCTTTTACATGTGACAACTTCACATGCAGAATGATTTCTCTTATCACAGAGTTCATCCATGAAATCTGCAAATCTCTGTGTTTGTCTTAAGCTGTTGTTCAGCCAAAGTGCAACTTGTTCACTTATCAAGGAACTCCACCATTGTCACTATTTAGCATGTTTACTATATGAACTTTTGATGAGGATGATGATATTTACAGTGCAAAGTACACCAATTTAATCCTGCCATGCAAAGATGTACTACAAGACATTCAGACCCAGTACTGAAGGTCTTCATTCTAGACTCTACTACTGCAGTAGAAGGGCTGACAAATAAATATTTTACTGACATATTTGTAATTTTCTATATTTATTTTGTATTGTATTTAAAGTGTTTTAATTTAATTTTAATCATATTTTGAAGAGAATGGTTGATTATTTATTATGTATTTATTGATTGGCACTTGCAACTTGAATAAAACAATGCATATAACTGTGTTTTCTGTTTATTACCGTGGATTTACAACTATAGACGCCCCATGTTACTGATTTGTTTTGGCTTTTTAAGCTTTCTGATGCAGGGTTGAGGTTAACTTCCAGATTTCAGACACATCCACTTCACTGGATGACAAAGTGGCATACATTTCAGCGTCATCTACTGTACATATTAGTAAAGCAAGCAACTAAATGACCTGTCACTGCTCTGTAATAGTGGATTTAGCTGTTTTGTTGAATTTCACCTAAACACATAAAGCTATATAATGCAAAGTCTATTTTATATATTTTGCTGGGTTTCATTTTGCCACCTGTCAATAGGATCATATCCTCTTTAGTTGCAGCTACATCATCAAAGTAAAATAACATAATGTGAATACACAACACTTAACATAATAGAAATGAATTGTCAGTAAATTACTTAGTTCATGAGTAGGATTTCATAACAATCTGCAATGACATTAAAACAACTTCCATGAGTCCATGGTATTTCATAGCATTAAATGTCTTTAGTTCTTTAGCTTTGACTGAGAAACCCCCTGGTGGCAGACACTGTACATTTTAATATAAAGCAGATCCTGACCATGGCCTGCAGTATCTGAGGTGATCATTACAATGGTACCATCTCCCTTTTTATAATTTTAGAAGCAAAAACAAAGTAGTTGAATGTGCTTTTTACTGATGTTGCAGGTCATTCCCCTGCATAACAGAAGTTTGATCATGTCAACATGTTTTTTGTCATGCCAACGCCAAAAAGGCATTGGGAGCTTTTTCATGATGACACTTAACCCTGGCATCTGGTACCTCTGACCCACAAAATAGCAGCAAAATTAGAGAAGTACAGCAGACTGACGAGGATGCAGACTCACCATCTTCAGGGTTTCAGGTGAGGTTTTCACTATGAATTAGACAATTATTATAGAGACATCTTTGTTTTCGATGTTCAGCTATATAACCTTTGAAAGTCAAAAAGTGCAGTACTACTGACACCCATTGGCATGAATTCCAAAAGCCCTGGCCTTCTCTCTAAAAATCTATTTTTTTTTGTACATTCTGTAATTTTACATGGATAAAAAATATTTTTTCCCGACTGTAGTTATAGTTAATAGGTTACACTAACTAAACAATAAAATGATGCCTGCTGAGGTGCTTTACCATTTTACAGTCAGTAAGTGTTTAACTCATCCATGATACCTTGTAGGTGACTCTCCTCCTCACACTCCTGCAGCCCTGACCCTTTTGTCCAAAAATGGTCATTTCCAGCTCCAAAAAGTCAACATTGGGATGGCCAAGTTACAAACTACCAGCTCTAAACGACCACTCAAAAAGAAATGAAAAAGGAGTCACGGTTCCTTCACCCAATAATTCTGTGAAACAAGAAGTCAGAACAACTTAAGATCCTTCACTCCATTAAAATCTACCTTCAAAAATACCTGGGTCCATATGAACCAATTAGAGGTCTATATTTAATGTTTAAAAGGATCCCCATTAGCTGCCACTAAGGTGACAAGCTAATATTCCTGGGGTCCACACAGAAGGACAACACAAAACATAGAACATGACAGTACATGATATGCATTACAATCACAGTTCACATTATTAACAATGCAAATCTAAAAGCAATAACCATTATAAACATAGTTAAAAACATAAAACATCATCAGAAAAATATGGGATTAGTTATTACATTCATGAGTTGCATCCGTCAAAGAAAATAACAAACACTCCCCCCCATACAGTACTTGCTCAGATTTTTATCTATGTATCTTATTCAATAATGAATCATTTTATTGCACACAGGAAACTGAAAAATCAAAGAACGATATCATAGGACAGATTGAGGGTGCAGCAGATGGATCTTCAGAGCTTCAGGTGAGGTTTAAACGATACCGTGACTAAACATATGTTTTTATGGACTCACTGTAAATTACCAACAGCCATACTGTATAATGCGACCAGTCTGCGTTGTTTGATATGAATAAAGCTACAAAATTGCTGTGGTCATGCATAATGAAACTAAAGTAAGTACTTGAACTCGTAATGGGACATAATCAGAAACGATAAACACTAAACTGCCCAAACTGAAGAAAATGGTCATATTTGTATTCGTATTGTCTGACTGAAGCTTAGCAACTGTGATACAAACAGACTCGAGGGGGGGAGCTGCTACTTCAGACCCCTATTCCTCTCCTTCAGCCCACAGCTGTGACATCACTTCCTGTTACATCACTTCTGGTAAATGACAAGTGGCCTTCTTTTACAGTAACTGGAGCCCTTACCCACAATGCACCCTGACTTCTCTCTCGCTCTCTCTCTCTCTCTCTCTCTCTCTCTCTCTCTCTCTCTCTCGCTC
>JAPQRP010000005.1:15085229-15097427 GCA_037367295.1 Apogon hyalosoma
AAAGGGCCAGCGCTCAAAACGACCTTTCTGGTGTCATTTCTCAGAAATAGGGTTGAAGATGGACCTGTGGAGTTGAAGTAATGAAGAATTCAGACCAAAGTATAGCATTTACAGTTTATGTAGACCACAAGGAAATGTTTTAAAATGTATAATTCCATTGAAAAAAGCAAAAATGTCACTCCTTTAAGACATGTTTGCAGGAAGAATGAGAACATAATCACAATAGAAATATTTAATTTCTTGGTGTCCTCAGTCTCAGTAGTGTTGTGAAAAGAGAGGGTAACATTACAAAGTGGTTAATGTTTATTTTGTAAAATGTTTAAGTGAAGTGTTGAGTAATGTTCTGTTTAATTTTCTGTGTTAGACATGTCAGAGAATTTACTCATCACTGCTTTTAGTTATTTTTTTTCTGTCGGCCTTTTCTGAAAATGTAGGAAAAAATGTTCTTAGTTTATATTTGATGAAATATATAACATTTTAGGACTCATGTTTAAGTTTATTACCTGCACTGGCAAAAAAAAAAAAAAAAGGGTATTTTTATTAATTAAGGCTTTACATGAAAAGTATGACACAAAATTAAAAAGAAAGGTTTAGGTTTAAAAAGAAAGATTATGGAAAAAAAAAGTGAGAAAGAATACAAGGAATGTTAAATGTTCAAGGAGGTAAGTGGTTATTTACAGATTTATGATTTCATTAAAGAAAACAAAAAGATAGGATAACAAAACAATAAAATAAAACTTTTATTTACCTTTAAAAAAAAATTCGACTTGACACACCTTTTTCAAGAATGGACAAAATTTATTATCAATGAATTGAAAAGACTTTATATTGTACTTTTTATGATACAGTATATGAAACTGAAAAAACACCATTATCAGCGTCCACCTTTAATGAAAGATTTATTAAAGTTGTTTGCCAAAATAAATAAATAAAAGAAATTGTATTAAAATCGTTTTTGTCATGTCCAGCAGTCGTCGCTGTAGTGGAATATTTTAACCACACGATGGCATCATCAACATGGAAATTGACAAAAAAGAGTAGCTGAGAATGCACCACTATGACACTATTATCACACGCAGTTTTATTTATTTATATTTATATATATATATTTTTAATTTATATTGTATTCTATTTGGGTGAAGTGTTTGTTTTCTCCACCAGGCTGCAGCCTTTTTGTTTGATATATCACCTACTGGTGTGAGTTCTGTTATCTCCACCATTAAACACCAGGAAACAGCTCGTTGTGAGGTGTGAATTTGTGCTTATTATCTGTATCCATGGATACCGTGGAAATAACCAGACCAGTACACAGAAACAGGGGCCTTAGGAAGGAAGGGAGGAAGGAAAATGAACTTACCGGTACATTAAAACAATATACTTCCATCATGCACGTTTCCGGCAGTGATATGAATAGGGCGCTGCAAAAAATGGGCCTTTTTCGAATTCAGATTTTACTCCTCACACTTAAATATGTATTTTAGGCTTCTGAAACCTACAAAAATGACTGTTTTTATCATTTTTATAAAATTATGAGGATAGTATTTTTAGATCAAACAAATTAAAGTGACAGTTGGATACTTTAGCCTTAAATGTCTGAGATAGATCTATTACCATATTGTCATTTTTTATAGTGTAGAGTGTGATGCTGCCAAGTGCAGGGTTACAGGTGGACTAACAGATGTAGGTCTTTCAGTGTTTGGTCTACAGAAGCCTTAACAATTCTATATAAAGGTTTTTCTATTGTATTGTTCTTAATTGTTTGCTTTTTCTATTTCAATTGGCTACTTAGAATTACAAATCAGAGACTAAGGTTAAATGTGACAACCATGAGGTGAAAAACCCACAACTTCACACTAATAAAGTGTTAGATTACATGGTCTCAGCACATATTTTCTGCAGTTTTAAGCTTGAGCATGTACCAAATATAGGTCTTTGGATTAATGTAGTAATGTAAAATACATGATATATTTCTTGGGGGCGGA
Source organism: Apogon hyalosoma (assembly GCA_037367295.1). Classification (NCBI taxonomy): domain Eukaryota; kingdom Metazoa; phylum Chordata; class Actinopteri; order Kurtiformes; family Apogonidae; genus Apogon; species Apogon hyalosoma. The sequence goes on from JAPQRP010000005.1 coordinate 15,087,212, forward strand.
CAAAGAGAAGGAAAATTACCGAAAGCATGTTGGTACATTTGGACTGCAACCTTTTCCAATAATAATGTATGTTTTGATTTCATGAACTGAAATATTTCTCTCTAAAAGGGACAGGGAAACACCTCACTTGGAGTCCAGTTTGAATGAATTACTAAATTTGAGAGTTTCTGTAGCCAGAGGACATAAATGACCTAATTTGGATTAGAAAAGGTTAAATAAGTTAATAATAATCTCTGTATAAGCACCCATCAGTGCTTAATGGAGCACTGGAGAAGGAGAATGACCTAAACCTCTTTTGCTTAGATGAAAAGAAAGAGGACTAGAGGAGACTAAAGCTATTGGTGGATTAAATATTACTAATGTATATTAACTTATGAAAAAGCTTTATTTAGCTGACAAATGTACAAATAAAATTATTTAAATGCTTTCACTGATCAACACCAATGTATTTTGTAAGCATAAACTCAGATTCTTAATAATATTTGTGACCTAGACATTTGTTCCACTGTGTGATATGACCTTTCCTTTTTATTACGGGTGTGAGAGGTGTGGACTGGAGGCAGGACACTCAAACATACTGTGATTATGAGGCCACACTGCTGGAACTGATGCAGAATGAGATCTGGCACTGTCCTGCTGTAATAACTACAGACTTCCTGGGAAAATACTGTATGTCTTTTCCATTGTTACTGTCTACTTATGCACCCGCACTATCACAGACGGTGGCTTTATATCTTTCGCTGGTAAGAGTCAGGATGGTGCTTTTCATCTTTAACATATCGAAGCAAACATCAATTTTTGATATATTCAGGTTCAGCTGACTTGATTTTTTTGACCATGTAACATCGCTGAACCTAGACCTGATGAAATGAATCAACCCCAGGTCATGACAATGTCCACACAGGCTTGTACTGTCGACCCTAGGCATGATGGGTTATCACTTCAACCACCTCTCTTCTCACACTGATGCATCCATCACTCTTGAACAGGATCCATCTGGACTCATCACATGACCTTTATCCTTTGAAACACAGTCCAGTCTGTAAGCTCCCTATCAAACTGATGGTTGTTTAAGAAAAGAGAAGCTACTACTTGCATCAGTTAGAGTTACAGATTAGGGTCACTGCAGTAATTAAAACACAGATACATCCCAGTATAAGCATGGCATCCTGATTATGACCAGCAAACACACGTGAACAGAAGTACTATTCATCTTAAACACACCTGAAAACAAGAAATGAGTTTAAGTTGCGCATTATCATATGCACCTTTAGTCCCAGAAATTACAGCCTTATTGGAATTATGAGACAAAATACAGTCGTACTACATACTAAAGTTAAAGATGACAATGTACATGGAGATAGAAACCACCTAGCTTCATTTGACAGTTGTTGTGCTGTGTCACATCATTCAAACAGCCTGTTGTGACCAGAAGGAACATCAGAGAGGCCCTGTTTTCTACAACAGGATGAAATGAGTGGTCACTCCAAGAAAAAGAGAGGGCAGGGAGAGAAACTGTGGTGAGACAACAGAGAGGGGGTCTTCAGATGTCATGAGGGGGAGAATGTAATGCACAGGCTGCAGACAAAAGAAACAGCCAGTTCTGTTTTTTTTTTTTTTTAGTTTATATTTGTTATAGCAAGTTTTGGAACTGACCATTTTCTGTATCAGTTTACATAGACAAAAACTGCACATTTGTAAAAGGCTGGGTATTTAGAGAGACGTGTCTTTATAGCACACAGGACTGGTGCACTTTTTAGTTTTGCATCAGTAAAGGTTTAATGTATTATTTTTTGCAGATGTATGTCCAGTCTGTACTCGATTCCACAGTATAAAGACATGCCATTACCAATGGTATCACCTAAAAGAAATGATCAGGAAGCAACTATTAACCAACCACCAGACTGCGATTCTGTCAGAAAAGAGGCATCATGTAGCACAGTCACAGCATGAGCACATTTTAACTCCAACCTACCCCAACCCTAAACCCAACCCTACCCTACGCTAACCTACCCTAAACTTCAACCCAACCCTAACCTAACCTAACCTAACCTAATCTAACCTAACCCTTAGTGAAATTTCCATATTTTACATCCAAATTTGACCTTTAACATCTTGGCCTACAAAGACCCCAGACATCTGGAAATCAGATGGCTGCCCACAGCCCTTCATCAGGGACACGAATCTTGACGTGAAAACTGACTCTATTGCGCAACCTACATATGAAGTAGGTTTTTTATGAAAACTATCTCTAAAAATAGAGTCAAATCGACTCTGGACTGAAACATGCTCCAATGAGGTTTCTGGATGGTAGATTTGGGGGTCCACAATTTTCAGACCCCATTCCCATTCATTTCAATAAGGTCACCTTCAACCCAGAACATCTCCGAAATGAAACATCAGACAGACTTGTGTGTTTGGCGTCTGTCATTCTGGAAGTAAAATGGCCATATTTCCAGAACAAAAGCTCCGACAGTCATGAAGGGGCCACCAGTGGATAGTCCACACCCAAAATAGGGGAGGGTATGTCACACTTTCATCTACAACCTTCTGTTGCACTCCAAAATAAAAATATGCAATTCTGAAAAGTAAAGATAACTTGGAGTCCACAAAAATCCATAAATACAGCCTAGACTTCATTTCCCTGTATACCTCTTTCCCTTTCTTCTAGAATTTTGATTCAAGTGACTCACATTCATGAGGTGTTGCTTTTGTGTATGACATATTACACACTCCTGATCAAAATCTTAAGACCAGTTGAAAAATTGCACTAATTGAAATTTTTCACCATTAGATCTGCTAAAAAGCTTTCTCTCTTTGAACGTGGTCAGATTGTTGAGCTGTGTAAGCAAGGCCTCTGGCAATACACCATCGCTGCTGAGGTTGTATGCAGTAAGACAGTCATTTTGAATCCACTGTCTGGAACTGATGTCCATTTTTGTTGACTTCCCTTGCCATCCATCCCCAAAAGTTCTCAACTGGATTTAGATCAGGCATCAGGGGAACATGCAGGATGGTCCAAAAGAGTGACGTTATTCCTCCGTTGGAAGTAAATTGCACAGCACTGGTTGCCACTAGGGTTGATCCTGAGGAGTCATAACATTTCTTTCTATTGGTTTGCAGATGACCTGCCAATCTATCTTCCCCTAAAGCCTAATCCAGGTTGCATGCAGAATTTAGTCAACTGTCTGTATCTTATTTAAAACCTGGTTGGGCTTAAATTTCCTAAGTTTAAATGATGATAAAACAGAGATTGTTTTATTGGGTCACTGGATTCTTTTACTTGCACTTATGTTAAAAACCTTGGTGTCTCCTTTGACAGTGCTTTTAGATTTCCTCTGTTTCGAGACCAGCTTCTTTCAGCTGTGTGTTCAAGCTAAAGTGAAGTCATAACTCCCTGTAGGCCAGTTTGAGCAAGTTGTTCATATATTTATCTCTTCTCAAGTGGGTTACTGCAATTTGTTGTATTATGGGTTGGGCCAGTCCTCTATCCACTGGCTGCAGGTGGTCCAAACTGCAGCAGCCTGTCTTCTGTCTAGAACCAGAAGACGGGACCACATCTTGTCCGTACTGGCTTCCTGTCACTTACAAGATCCAGTTTAAGATTTTATTGTATGTTTTTAAGTTTTTAAGTGCCTGAGTAGTTTGACACCATCATACCTTTCAGAGATTTTAACGGTGCATATTCCGGCCAGAGAAACACTGTCCTCAAATTGCCTGATTTGATAAAAACCCATCTAAAGACTAAAGGTGACAGAGCCTTTTCTGTGGCAGATCCAAGGCTCTGGAACCCTCTGCCCCAACAAATCACATGTGCACAGTCCATTGAGCACTTTAAATCTCTTTTAAAGATCCACCTATTGGCACTGGCTTTTAATACAAGTGTGTAGCTTTTATTTGTTTTATCCTCTGGTTGTGTTTTAGATGCTATTTATCCTATTATTGTAGATCTGTTTTTATCAGTTTTAGTATATCTTACATTTATTCTTATTTTTACTAGTTTTAGTACATCTTGTATTTTTATCTACAACTTTGTACAGCACTTTGGGCACTTTGCATTGTTTTAAATGTGCTATATAAACAAACTTGACCTTGTTCTATTCCGTAACCCTAACTCTACCCTAACTGTAATCAATTTCTTGCTGATTGAGATGATGCAGAATGAAGAGCATAATTGAAATTCTAAGTCTGACACATCTGACCATTGTTACATCCACTCCTTAACTTTAAGACATTTAATGATAGAAACATAACAAATCCTGGGATATTTTTAAGGCTCAGTGAGATAAATAATAACATAAATGTGAAATTATCCAGCGTGGTACATAGGATCTAATGGGTTCTTGTTCAATTCTGCTATTTTTTTTTTTTTTTTTTTAATTACTTGGATTATTTCCAATATGACAGGCAACATCTTGTTTCCAACTTCTTACCTGAACTATTTGAGCCCCAGGGCCTACACTTAACAGGACACGCTGAATGTGACAACCACACCCTGAGTATAACCAGGTCATGAGGGCACTTTACTTTAACATGAAGCAAGAAAACATCACAAAACAAGATGTGGCAATTTTTCCAGCACAAATTAGTCAAATTATCAATATTTCTCATAATGTCAGATGCGGAAATTCATGGAAGAAGAATGAACTATAAAATAAAATGACATAAAATGAACAACATTTAAGACCTAAAACTCAGCAACCAGAAGAAAATCAAACTATGATGTAATGACCAAGATGCTGTTTACGGGGAAAACAAACAGATAGCATTTATATTACTATCATTGTATTATGTTATTGTATTATTGTTTAACAATTATTTGCAGTCATTATTGTGTTAATAGTACACACAATGTACTTCTCATTTTCAGCTCAAGACCAAAAAGAGAGGTTTTGTGTCTCCTTGGAACTAAAAGAAAAGAAAGAAATGATAGACATGACGGCCAGGTTCAGAACACTGCACTGCACACTGCTATTATGGTATCAGATGTAACTGGTTGCTACTGCTGCAGCAGAGCACACCACTGATTTTTCTAATATATAAACACAGACAAATACCTATTATATAACCTTTTAGCTGACGAAGAGTTTCCAGATGGGACCATTGAATAACTGTGTGCATATGTGTGTCTATGTCTGTCTGTGTTTATGTGTATTTACTAAACAGTGCTCACCCTTGCATTTCCCAGCACACACCATGTATCTGTGTTCAGTCTTGTTTTAAATGAGTACATCTACATGGAGCCTTAATGGTACTTCTGGTAATTAGTAAATTGAACTTCCTGTTTTAATTAGTGAAGTGGGCCTTCATTGGCACAGCCACCAGAGGAAAACCATCATCTAATCGATATCTCTTTTCTGCTCTGCATAAGTCATGCAGATGAGTTTTTAACTCTTTGTTTCTGCATATCCTCATTAATCCTTCACTTGCTGTCTACCTTCGCCTGTCCTTGGATGGATCATTTAACCTTTAACTGCAGCTGGACCGTGACCAGCATGGATCAGGACGCTACTGAAATTAAACACTTCTGCTGACGGCAGGTTTAGGTAAATACAGGTTGTACTGCTTAATGGTACATAAGCAGTACAGGTGGAGTGAAGGCAAAGCAAAAGTCAGACTGTTGCATGTTATTGCAAATGCTAAAAAAGACCAAAATTTTCTCATAAAAACTCAAAAAGTCAGAAAAGAGAACATGGGCAAAGGCAGGTAAATATACAAAGAAGTATATTGTAAAAAGTCAATCTCATATTTAGAGTGCATTCTCTAATAAACTATTGAAATAAGTGGTGCCAGGCACAACAAACCCTACCCCTCACACGTATTTCACCCATCATAAGTGAATGGGAAGAATTTTAAAAATCATAAAAAATTTGAACTTTGACCTACCTTTCCGAAAATGTAATGACATCTATTCTATGTCACTGGTAATCCATAAACACAATTTGGTATGAATTGAACCAATAGTTTTGCTGATAAAGTGCTAACAAACAAAGAAACAAACAAACCGAACCAAAAACAATGCCCCTTGCCTCCCCTTTGGGGAGTGGGGTAAACATTTGTTTATATACATGAATTTATTTCAGCAGGTTCTGACTTTGACATAAGACATGGTTAATGTGAGGTGTAAAAACAGAAAAGAAAATGAAAATGTTGGTCTAGTCTTGATGAAAATCCCATCCCTCCCCTATACTGTTGGGATGATGTTGCAACCTCGGTGTGTTTAGTGTAATTGTGTAGCTGTATAAGCAGAGGTTGCAGGCTTGTGCCGGGTGATGTGGGCTCCTGAGTGGAGTCATTACAGCTTCCTGCTGCTGTTTCTTTTGGCCGAAGTGCAGCTTCTCTCCCTTTGTTTACACAGCCCAGATTAACACAGCACCGAGTTTTAAATGGTGCAGACAGAGTGCGTCTGTGCATCTTTCAGTCTGTGTTCACTTTATTTAGGTCCATCTTTATAAAAATGTGTTCCTTGTTATTTGTGTTTGAGCATCTTGAGCCATTTTCCTGCCCAAATGTGGTCCTGAATGTGTGTAAGTGCCCTCTGTGTGTTTGTTTGTGTCGGTAAGTGTATGCGTGTATAGACTGGAGGAGATGGAGCGTAACTGAACACAAACACACACTGTGTATCTCTACACAGACCATCCAGGACACACAAGGTCACAAGTTCAACCCCTCATGGGACAACTTTTTGCTGAAATAGTTTGCAACACTGTTAAAATAACAAGGCTGTAGAGTAGAGGAGTTGAGCATGAAGACACCTGCTGAATCAATCAAAAGACAATCAGATTTAAATGTGTTAAATATAACTGATTGGTAATTACAGGTGAAAATGGCATGGAAAACTATTCTCAAGTACAACCTCAGTCTTATCTACAGTTATAAGAATGATTTAAAAGAAAAATGGTAAATCAGTGAAGAGTCTTGAGAATTTCTGATCAAAACCTAATCAGTGGAAACTGTGTGCTCCTAACCTTAAATTGTTTTGTAGTGTCTCACTTCATTTGACAAGGTAAGTGTAATCTCAAAGAGGAAGTCCTCATCACATGAAATCATCTGAAACTGGTTTTTAGAAAGTGAGAGAGATATGTGTCAAAGAGGAAATGAAAATAAAATCAGAACGACAAGACCAATCCCAAGGTCATATGAACATTTTTTTTCCGGTTTTCTCATACAAAGAACAGCACAGACTTTAACTAACCTCTTATTGTTTGGTAGTCTGGCCTTTACACCTACTTGCCTCCTACACTGTTTCAAAATCAACGTCATAATGTCTGTAAAAGTGCAAGTTTCTCAAAAACATAAACTAAATATACACTGAATAAATAGGTATCAGTACTCAAAGTCTCAGAGTTTCACTCTTAGTTCTAAGCTTTAACCTTGGGCTCCAGGCAGAGTTAAATATTTGGTGTAACAGAAAGCATGGTGACATCTGTAAAAACTGTATATGACTCAGCTCATGTGGACACTCAAGACAATGAAATACTCTGTTCTGGTTTGACCTGTCTGTATTACTTGATATGAAAACAGTGGATCATGGCTATTTTTTTCATGGTGACAAGACAATGACTTTAAACGAATCATCACTAACTGCAAGAAGCTGTGGGTCAGTCATTTACTGCAGGTTCCAGTGGTCATACTTGGATGAGCAAACACATACAAGATGTACACACACTGCTCCTGAGTCCAACAACTGACAAATCCAGGAAAGATGGGACATTTTCTAAAATGCATTAAAAAGTCAAATCTGTTTTTAGTATTTTTTTGTAATATGTTTGAACCTTTTTTTATTTCCTGGCAAAACTACCAAGAAACCTTGTCCCTAACACTGATAAGTGATCAGTGAACTCTGGACAGGGCGTATTGTTCCAGGTTCTCCAGTGTGTATTTGTGTGGCTGTTTTATGGTCCTGAGAACCTTTAAGATATAATCTGACCTTGCCCAGTAGACTTTACTTTTATAAAGCTGTTCCTTATTACATGGGGAGGAACAAGGTGGCATGTGTCCACTGCATATTAGTAAACAGAGAATTACAGTTTCATATTTCTGCAGTCTTTGCAGACAAAGTGCAATCTGTCTCATGTAACACAGTGAACTCCATGGTTAATGCTATCTCTGCATTAGAGTGTGTGTGTGCAACTAATGGATGGATATCATCTTGTAAATGCAAGTTGGATTTGAAGAAACATACACATACACACACTAACACACACTAACACATAGAGGTCTGTGTAGCAGCTGAGTGACATTCCCTGCCAGTGGTAAAAGCTCTCAGTCTAATGTCCAGTATTTTGAGTGGGCTGATGTTGCATTGGTGCGGCTTTGAATCATTTCTTTATGAATTAAACATGATGTGAGTCCGATCTGCCGACAACAAGGACTCCAGTGTTTTCAATCTGCTGACAAAGCTGCCTCTGCTCTGTAGTAAAAAGTCACATTCTGACAGAGGTTTGAGTTTAGGAGGCCACTTCTTCATTTGTTTTTTCTTTTTTGTGTTTCTTCATTTAGTTTTTTTAAGGTATGAAGTGTTTGTTTATATAGTCCACAGATAACAACATCTGTTCAGACTGCATGATGATCTGTACGGCTAATGATACCCTTCTATCCTTAGACCTTGGACTCAGATAAGGAACACCTTGACAGAAAAAAGAGACTCTGCAGGAATCCCAAGGTGGGACAGACATGCAGTAGTGAGCATTGGAGGCCAAGTTCAGACCTTTTATTGAGGTAAAAATCTCTGCATCAGGATGACCTTCATGGATCATTTTCTCATCACTTTCTCCTCCCCCTCTATGTCCATTTATTTATTATTATCTGCACTCTGCTTTTGTTGCTTTTTCTATTTTAAAAGTTGCATGTTTTTGTTTCTCTTTATTTCTGTTTAAATGTGTTTGGTTCTTTTTAAATGTCTGCTTTGCTTCACTATCAGTCCTATGGATCAGAATTTCGTTGTACATGACATAAGTTGAATAATAATAAAAGAATCTTGAATCTTGACCTGTACTGTTAAGTGTACTAAACGCCAAACATTCAGAAGAACACGCAGTGAAATGCCATGTATTTGAAATGTCTCTTGACTTGTGTTTCAGTGTAGACAGGCAGAATGCAACATATTTCATGTTTTGTTTGTTCATTTCATTTGTAAATATACACCCATTCTTGACTTTCAGGCTGGAACACGTTCAAGACAAAGGTTTTTAGGACTTTTAACAAAATTAAGTTTTGAATAACAATGTGATGAAGCATGTGATGGTGGTGCAAAAGCTGCATCCAAGAAAGGTCTAGTCCTGTGAGAGTAAAAATGGAATAGGGATCACTAGCTTGTCAACAAATGCATGAGAAAATTACTGAAGCATAAAAAGATGGATATGGATTTGTATATTTTACACTTTACACTGCAGAGGAGAATTAAAAGATTCCAGAAATCTGAATGAAGTGAAAAGTTAAAGAATGTTCTTGATTTTTCTCCTGTGTAATGCAGGATTAAGATAATTTATTAATCACTGTTTTCAGTTGTAGTTTCAATTTAACATTTTGTCTCAACATCTTTTGCTATGGCAGTTAGTAACTACAGGTATTAAGGATGTGTTACACCAATGAATAATGATTTGTTATGAATTAATGAGTGAACAGCATTTGAACATGGAGCTCATTTTAATGCCCCGTTGAGTAGTTTAATATGACGTGTCATATTTTTAAATGTAATTTTGAATTAATACATTTATTATTTTTTCATGTACTTATAACACCAATTCTAAAAATTTGACGTTTCATAGACCTATTAGCAAATAAATCACATGTATGCAGACTTAATTTGCGTCACTGACAACATGTGTTTATAAGTAAAGACTATAAGTGTAACATGAGATGTATTTTTGTAAGAATGAAATCTGCCCAAACTTTAAGCAATGCAATATGTTATGTTTATGATATGATATAAAAATACAACCAAGTTGCTACCATAAATAAGTTGTGCAAAATGTAAAGTTTGTCATGATTGCGCATAAATATAGTGTTTGATTAAACAGTTCTCACCACTGACGCATAACATCCTACAACATCAACTTATCATGTATTTCATTAATTCAGTTTACTAGTGTTTTATTTCGTATTGCTTGTATTGCCAGTGTTACGGCGTCAGAACATCTCTCTCTCTCTCTCTCTCTCTCTCTCTCTCTCTCTCTCTCTCTCTCTCTCTCTCTCTCTCTCTCTCTCTCAGCTC
>JAPQRP010000005.1:15119442-15133599 GCA_037367295.1 Apogon hyalosoma
AAGAAAGGGGTTTGGACTTTTGAATTGTGTATTTTCAAAATGTAGCTCGCTCAAACCATTTTTCTAAGATCTTGTACCCCACCTTTAACTATAATATAATTCCTCCTAAGTAATCACAGGTGGGGTTGACTATTTTAACCATCCTAAAATAACTGCCATTTTGTGACAAAAATTAACTTTTTTTGAATAAATTAATAAGTGTTTTGTTTCCTGTAAAATCAGAAAAAAATGTCTTAGGCAGTTATTGTAGGAAGGTGATGATGTATAACTTTACATATTTATGACAAATGTCAGCCTCTTTATTTTGAGGCTGCTTCCAAGGTACCAAAACAAATGATGAAAAGGAGAAAGTAATAGCGATTAAAATGGAAACTCAGTTATGAAAAGATATGAGCAGGTGAATGAACAGCTTTAGCTAAAACTAACACTGATGTTTCATTTAGAACATGTTGCACACCACTAAGTATTAAAGCTAACAATACTGAAGATTTTAATTTAAATAAAAAAATGTTGAGTCAGCCTATACTGTAAAATGAATTAAAACAGTTGAGGCTAAGCTTTTGACCCACTGACAATATGACAGGCAGGGTGTGATTTGTCCAAAAAAAACAGAGGGGGGCGGGGTTATCATGAAAAAAACAATCAACAGGCCTAATTCTTTTTTAAGTTAACGGTAGACCCTATTACATGTTGAACAGCTGAACATTCATCTTAAATGCAAACTACAAATACATGAAACATTTAATTTTCTGCAACAGCCACACCTGCAATGTGGGAGATGGACTCATTAAGTTTCAGGACCATGGATAGGTGCCGATCACCGAGGATTTATGGCCAACAGGCAACTCAATCAGACTGTAAAAAGTAACATAAAACCTAATCGATTAAGATTTCGCATCATGTCAAAATAATTCAGCTAATCAGACGACTAAGTAAACAGTTTGCTCTGATGTTGGACTTCATGTGATCTTTTCAGTTTTCCTCTTGGTGCTTCGTCTGCAGCATTTTGCCCTTTTTATCCACATCTCTGTGAACTTCTGAGCAGGTAACAAACGCACATCTGGCCCATTAACAGCAACAAAGAGAAGACTTTTCAGTGTGGACATGTTCATTCTGTTGGGCTCATCAATGAGGATGTGACTCATGGCACTAAATCCACATTCACACTCTGCTATTGACACAAGGAGTGTGCAGACGGCAGAAAACACTGTGCGGAGATTGTCTCCTCGGACTCTGTGGCATTTGTATTCTAAAAACTCTTTCAGAAGCAAAGGGATGTCTGAGACCTCAGCAGCAAGAGTTTTTGAACTAGTGAGTGACATTTGAGAGAGAGAGAGAGAGAGAGAGAGAGAGAGAGAGAGAGACAAGCACAGAGAAAGAGAGAGACACTGATGTACAGAGAGCGATAGGTAAGGTATACAATATATTTATGTACATGGGGATGTTCGCAAATTCCAAGACTGCTGACAGTTCGGTTCAGGTGAAAGTTAGTGCCAACAATGTATGATATAGATGTAAGAAAACTCAGTTATAACCTGCCTGTTATTTCAGTTGGTTTTTGACCCCCCAAGGATGAAACTCATTCAGCAGAAGTAGGAATGTAAAAACCAGAGGGGGGTTTATCATCACCCCCCCAGCAAATCACACCCTCACGATAGGTATTTATAGTTTTATGATCATCTAAATGTCAGTACTAACATGTAAAAAACATTTTTTAAAAATTGGCAACTGAGAGTGGATTTATAAAAACCTGCGTTGTTAAATGCTTGTTTATTCCCTGTATTAGATGATGCCATTACCTGAATTCTTTGTAGCTTAAGAGATATTTGCAGAAAGTAACATTGTGCTTTTCTTAACATCATGCTTTAATTCAGAAATAAATTTAACCTGTAGGTTGCACTTAAAGCTTCTATGTTCCAGTTTTTATGTCTTTTGCATGTTTTAGAAGTACTTAAGGTGAACTCATCTCTTGTCTTTGTAAACTCTCCAGAAAAGCGTTTGCGTTCCTGGCCGTCTAAACCTGTCAACACTCTGGCTGCCAAGAACCCAGTGGTCCGCTCCAAGAGCTATAACGTCCCCATGTTGACCCCGGTGGTGGAGTACGACGCTGACTCCTCCACTGGAGTTAGTTCAGGCATCAGACGACACTCTGTCTCTGAGATGACGTCCTGCATGGAGGAGAGTAGCTCTGTGGCCGAATCCAGCGCTACCACCACAAATAACACCAGTAACACCAGTACACCTAGCCTCACTAGCCACTCCCCAATGTCCACCGCCTCTGCCGCACTTTCAGGTAAAAAAAAACAAAACAAAACAACAAAACATTTATGACTCACTGCTAAGATAACAGGAGGCACCAAGTCTGGGCAATACAGCCAAACTGTTTCATATCATTATCTCAGTCAAATATTAATTACAGCATTATTTTTTTCCTGTTAAAGGCTGATATATGTTCCTGAGTGAAAGCTGATGAAACCAAACAGTTATTTGTTGCTTAAAATTTCATGTACATGGAGTAACAAGACAGATAACACAGAGAATGTAAGAAAATGTAAAATATGGTTATTTGTGGTTTTAAACTTTTCCTTATGGTCAGAACATGACAAACACTTCAGAACATCTAAAACACAGCTAAAAAGCTCTTATGATGATGAAATATTTTCTCAGTATTAACATTTGCACAAGTAAAATTAATCAAAACACTGAAAAATGTATGACAACAAAGATAATAAGTGTTTTATCTCAAAGTCTTGGGAGGAAGATTTTTATTACTGTTTAATATGCGCTGTTGGATTATTAATCCTTTAAATGAAATGTCTATGTTAAAGAGCTGCAACCTCTATAAACGTCAACATATTTTCTCTGAAATAATTTAAATCTGATCTTGTTCTATCAGTTATTTATATTGTAGTGCAGAAGAGAAAGTGATTAAATAGAGCAAAGTTTTGTTAAAACAGTGATGTAGTAAACAGAGTGGTTTTGGTTTTACACTAAATGCAAAGTACCACAGATTAATACTGAATTGAACAAAATAACTTTGTGTAGAATATATGATAATCAAACTTTATTTACATCGCTCTTTTCAGACATTAATGCAATTCACAAATGTCTGAAAAAATGTAAATAAATGATAACACAAGCAACACTAAAATAAAATCATGAAACCTGACATTGCAAAATCAGTTTGAGCAAAACAATGAGAAATAATAAAACAATGATAATAATAAGAAAATTTTAATAATTATGAAGAGAAATACAAGTACTAACAATAAAGTTTCCATTAAAAATACAGAAGGAGAGAATCCATGAAATTATATAAAGATATGAAAAAAATCTGACTAAATAGATAGGATTTTATTCAGTATTTTAACCATATTTTCATCCACTCCTGATCCTCTGAAAGCAGTTTTAGCAAATGATGATGCACTGAGCAGACACACACACACACTGGAAAGAAATATACACATCTAGGAGTTTAGTGATGACTGTTATGTCCATGTTTTGGAAACAGCATTATCTGGTTTGGTCAAATCTCACCATGATCTGTGTAATACTTGAAGAACTTGTTTCCCATAATGCCCCTGCAGTGTTCCTGGTCTTGGTCCTGACTCTAGTCTTGTATTAGAGCTGTCAGAGTTCAAAGCGCTGTCAATAATGTTCCCATTTACATGCACACTAAAACTCTCATCATTATCTGATCTGTGGAGTTATCAGATTATTCAAGAGATCATGTAAACAGCATAATTTGATAGGCTTCATCAGATAACAGCAGTAATCTGATTATGAGAAATAACACACCTGGATTTCTCCCCAATGCTCATTTATTTATTTCATCGTTTTCCATCTACACATGTGCAAAAACAATTAAATTGTAGAAAACAACATAGTCAAACATGAGCAGAACACAATAATAGGAAGTTTGATTCTACCATCACTACGTATGTACATATTCTGAAAGAAATCTGATAATGGACTGAAATCACATTTCTTAAGTGCATGTAAACGTGTTAGATCTGATTATTACAATTATCTGATTACTCCCAGTTATCAGATTTTTATGGTTACATAAATGGGCTCAATGTCTTATCTCCAGTGGCTGTTAGTATTAGAAATAGAAATATCTATATAACATGTCAATTATTAATCCTTAAAGACCTATGAGTATTTTTGTCACAACTTCCAAATTATTTTTTTATCTTTCCCCAGTGACTTATCAGAGTTATTATAATATTACCTTTTACATTTTGCATTGTTCAGTGTAAATCAGGTATTTTCCTATATTTAATTCACTGATCATGTAGATGTTCACCAAAGCTTGGAGTAAATTTAAAGGTTATTAGATCAAATCAGAAACAAACAAGTGGTGCTAGGCACAACACACCCCGGCCCTTGCACATATTGTAGCTTAGTTTGGCATCGATCCAGCTGATGTCATCATGTCTGCATGTGCTGATGTCAGCATTTCAGTTGCCTCTATATATATGTGTCAAGTTCAAAGTAAATTGAAACAAAATCAATGTTTTATAGACGTGAAATTTCGGCCAGTATAAGTAAATGGAAAATGAAAAAAGATTTTAAAAATTCATAAAAAATGTGAACTTTGACCTACTTTTCCCAAAATGTAGCCACATCTATTCTGGGTCACTGGTAATCTATAAACCCAATTTGGTATGAATTCAACCTATAGTTTTGCTGCTAAAGTGTTAACAAACAAATAAACCAAACCAAAAACAATACTCCTTGCCTTCCATTCGGGGGGTGGGGTAATGAGAAAATGAGACTTTTTCAACAAAATATATCATTAACTAAACATTAAACAAGTGTCTCCATCCACTGTCACTGATCCAACTCCATGGGTTTTACTGCTGAATCAATGTTGTAGAAGATGACAGTGTTTCCATGTTCACTACGGCGCCTCTGAACGTCCAAATTGGTCATATCTGATGACCAAGAAAAGATAACAAACTGTATTTTTCACCAGTTGTCATGTATTGATAGGATTAGTGAATCAACAGGTATTAAACAGTTTAGATCAGTAGATGCTTTTGATCGGTGGTGGATGTCTGGGTTAAACAGTTGTATCTTTACTGTACTTTTACCTGCCGTCCTCTGTGCAGACACTGTGACCTCCAGTCAGGACCCCCAGTCCAGAGAGGCCGACAGTCCTGCAGGTTCCCACCCCCTTCAGCTGCAGCATCACTCCCCCAGCATCCTCCCAGAGCCTTCCCCCTGTGAGGACGCACACTGTGCAGGCTCGCTGGTGTCGGACTCCCCGTCCTCCTCCAGGGTGTTGGCCCAGGACACGAGCTCTGGGCCCAGTCCCACATCCAGTCCAGATATCATGATGGACCACGTCCTGGAATCTTTAGACTCTGAACCGGAGCATGACGGCATCTTTCTGGATTTCTCAAGACGTTGTTCTGGAGGTTCAACACACAGCAGCAGGCAGAGTGTGGCATGACACACATATGAAACACAAATGCACAAGTGAATCAACAGAAAAACTTTCATGAAGACACAAACTATCCTGAGCCTAGACTGACATTCCTCACATCACTGTTTGTTCTGAACAGACAAACATTTCCTTCAAACTGGCTCATTTTTCTATGTGGACAAAAGGTCTAAACTCATAATTTATACAACATTTAAATTTTACACTTTTTAAGCCGTTGTCTCTGAAATATCAGGACTAGTCTGTTAAGTTATAATGAGAACAGTGTCTTCACATACAAACTAGATTTAACCATAAGAGCAGCTGTGGCTCAGTTGGCAGAGCAGGTCGGCCAATGACCAAAGGGTTGGCGGTTCGAATCCAACTGTCCACATGTCAAGTGTCTGTGGGCAAGACAGTGTACCCTAAATTGCTCCCAGTAGGGTCTGGCAGCCGCCTACTGGTGTATGAATGGGTGAATATGAGGCCTTGTAAAGTGCTTTGGGCACTATGAAGGTGTATAAAATGCACTATATAAGTTCAGTCCATTTACCATAACATGGATGAAACAGTGGAGACAATGACATGAAATATAAAAAGACCATGGCTATTGATTAGCCATCTCAGTCAACTTTAATTTACAATGTATAAGAAAAACTGATCAATGAAACTATTGATGCTTCTTTACTGTTGGTTGAACCTCAGTATATTGTATGAACTGATTATTAAAATATTGATTTTGACTTTGCAATCTGTCCCACACTGCATTCAAGTCTTAGTTACACCGGTCTGCTAGTAGACTGGCTCCAGAATAAAAGTAGTGAAAAATGCTGGTTGGTTGTAGTTTCCAAGATACAATTTTGAGTCAAAATGTGAATTTCTGCGAATTCATGAGAGAATGGGTTTTACTCCAAAGGAATGTTAGTCTCAGAGCTGCCAGATCTGCTTCAAAACACTGTCTGTTCATTACAATACATTTACTTTACAGGTTCTTGTAGAGGAAGATTTATAAATCTATTGTATAAATGTGCATAAACCAATATATATATGTGTGTGTGTGTGTGTGTGTGTGTGTGTGTGTGTAATAACAATCATATACTCAGAAAACATCAACCAGCATTTTTGTCATTTGTTTTCTGTTTATTTCTGTTAATTGTTGACTCTCACAGAGGGTTTCCAGGTCATTCCATACAGAATAACTCTCTCAGATTCCCAGGAATAAAGGTCACAGATGCCTCTCATGGACAAATCCAGAATCTTCTGTCTTCTGAAACTTTGATTCATTTTCTGAATTACTCCTCTGACATGGCATCAGCAGCTGTGAAAATATCCCTGCAGAACTAAAGCAAAGTCCAATCAGTCTGTCTTATGTATTTTTTTCCTACGAGGCTCTGAAAGAGAAATGGAATAAATGACACTTAAACAGCAGCTAGATAAAACACTTATGTCATTTGACCATGTTTGGACCATTATTTACATATTTTTTAAATACTCATAGAAATACATATTAAATGTTTAAGAAAAAAGTAAGTTTGAATTTGACAGCAAAATATCTCAAAATTTGAGACCAATACAACAAAAAGCTGGAAAAAAAAACAAGGGGTACTGACGAGAAACAGGTAGAGGAACATTTTACAACAAATGAGATGAACTGGAAATAGGTCAGTAACATGACTGGGTATGAAAACAGCATCTTAAGAGTCAGAGGTTCTACAGGCTGCACAAAACTGCATCTACAAATTGCGTAACAGTTTCAGAATAATGTTCCTCGGTACATTTGTAAAGACACGGAATATCTCATCTTCTATGGAACATTATATAATCAAAAGATTCTTAAAATCAGTTGAAATCTCAGTGCACAAGGGATAAGGTTAAAAATCAGTACTGGACGCTGTGATCTTCAGGACCTTAGACGACTCTGCATCACTCTTAGAATTATTCTGTGATGGAATTCACTACATGGGCTCAGGAACACTTCCAGAAATCACTGTCAGTTCACTGCGCCACCAAGAAATGCAGGTTAAAGCTCTGTCATGTAAAGAAGAAGCCATATGTGAACATGATCCAGAAACAAAATGGACTGAGGAAAAAAACAGAAAACTGTTCAATTAAACATAGATGACACCACTTCTTAACAATGGCTATGTTTTATTATTTTATATTGTGAATAAAATATGGTTTATGGGATTTTTAAATCATTGCATTCTGTTTTTATTGACATTTTACACAGTGCTCCAACTTTTTTGGAAATGGAGTTGACAGACATGAAATAGGTTTGATGCTCACTGTGAATCTATGATCCATATGTCTACATTTTGTGACATATTTACATTCTTTATCACAAATTAGATGCATATAAACAGTCTTATTTTACTCCTACAATGCAGGTCAGTATTTTAATTATCTCACATCATTAGCACCTATTTTCCTTTATGCACTCACTTTCTGGTAAAGGCAGACTGTGTCTAACCCTCAGTGTTTCTTCAGTTTACTTTACTGGAGCTTCAGACAGTTTCTTTTTTTTGCATCATCAACATAATTTGACCTTGGCAGCATTTGTGGTAAAAAGCCCAGTGAAAATATGAACAAAATCTGTACAGATTGACAAGCAACACATTTAAAGTACAGAAAATCATTAATTTGCATATTTTATTGCTGATAATTCAGTCATAACATCATCACCTTAATAATTTAAAGGTAAAATTCTGTTTATTCCAATCCGTTTATCATTGACAGCTGAATGTTCATGACATTTAACTTACAAACACTAGGTGGCACCAGTTTTCTCCAAAATCTGACATTTATTCTGTAACTGAAGGTGTAGAACAAAATGGAGTCACACACTAATCAGTATGTCAGTCACAGTAAAACTATGAATTTTTATTACCATTTCCAAATATTCTATATGGCATCTAGCTACTTAATACAGCAGCAGGTACATCAAGACTGAACTTTCTGCCACTAGTATGAAACAAGCGCATGAAAATACATTTTAATGTGATATTCACTGGCATGAATTAAGTGTAAGCCACAGCTTGCACTGACAGTGAAAAGCAGCCTGTTATCAGCTTATACATTCTGACAGAACACGCCCGTCATCAAAACAAAATACAGGCAGTTCGATACACTAAACTAGTCTACTGCCTTCAGAAGCAACTACTGTAGACTCAAGTTTTAAGAGAATGTAAATGATCACAATGATAAGCAAAGCAGGAAAGAAAACCTTTTAGCTGTGGTTTCTGAGCACCAAAAATAAATGTCTGCAGCAAGAACAATCCAAAATATTTGCAGTGCATGAAGTTGAACCCAGCTCAACTTCTGCATGTGGCAACACTACACCTACATTTTTTTTTTTCCTCATCGGCACAAACAGGTGGGAGTTTATTTCAGGAAACAAAACCAGAGTACATTCAACAAAACTTGGGGATCCTTACTAAAGGTATTATGACCTTCAACCAGCCTCTGAAAATCATCTCACACTTGGTTTTCTCTTTAATTCTACAGCTTCAGTGTGAATATAACACAGAACACTGACTGCAGTCTCCACACATACATACATACATACATACATACATGACATGTTTTCTACCTACATGAAAGATCACTACAGGTCACCATAGTAACACTGAACCAGCCCTAGTTATGTCTCATTGTATTATTCCTACTCTGATACACTGACCCTAGGAACCCTGAAAAACAGCTGCAGAAAACATGATTATTTACACCTTATCTTTGAGGCCACAAAAAGAAGAACTGCTCAGGGTTTAACTGTGTCCAACACGATGCTGAAAGTCCAACCCTTGTGTATGTTAATCTAATTTGTAGCCTTTTAGTACCACCTGTACTGTTAGGTATCCATGACAAATCCTAATCGTTTCCATATGTAGTTGAGTTTGACCTGTGTAAACTGAACAGGTCTGATCTTTGAGCTGGATCACATTATGCAGTAGGTGCTACTGCCACCATTACTATGGCAGGAATAACATTCAGTCTTATTTTCATTTGGGAGGAGCTGCACACATGTATGCATTTGGAAGCGTAATCACTAAAGTCCATCTGGTTACAGACACAGATTAGCTCAGCTCATGAAATGTAACTAACAGCATCAGTCAAAGACGTCTCCTGGCTTCGAGGATATTAGTCGCGACTCCCCGTGATTTAAGGTGAAGAAGGACTCGGACTTCAGCCCCTTCTGTTCCAGGGCCTCTTTGAGACGGACCGGCGGGTCCAGGTAGTGCTGAGGAAGGAAGAAGCAGCAGAGTCAGCCAGAGTTAAAGACAGTAAAACACACTGGTTTGTACCTCTGTGGTGCCCTGCATGTTTGAGTGTTCACTAAATGCTTTTGTCTGCTGGTGTCTGACTTGACCACTACGGCGGTGAGCCAGAGGCTGGATTAAGAGTCAGGCAGCTTCACAATGAGACCTTTGTTTTGGTTTTGTTAACTGAGGATAATGGTGTCAGAGCTCTTTTTACTTCTATACCACTCTGGAAACTGCTATTCATTCTGTGACTGACTTGTTTATATGCTTTATCTATAACTTAAAATAAAAGTTACACTGATGCCTAAGTGTATGCTGTAAGTCTTCACCTCATAGGCGAGTGCAAACGTTCCCCAGTGGATGGCCACCGACCATTTGGCCTGAAGGTCTTGGTGAATCTGAACGGCCTCCTCTGGATCCACATGCTGTCCCTGCATCACATCCCTGAAAACAAAGCATGTTCCAGTATGTGATCCAGTCACTACACTTACACGCACTAAACACTCTGGGGTTTGTTTTGTTTTTTTACACTTGGAAACACTGTCATTATCTGCAATGCTGATTCACCAGTAAAACCCATGTAGTCAATGACAGTGGCTGTAGACTGAATTAAAAGTAAGAAAATACCTGATTTTCACTGAAAAATGCAGAGGATAATATTATAATAAATGGTGATAAATCACTTAGAGTTTAAATGTAGAGTAACATTTATTTGGGAGGTGTCAGTACAAAATGAAACCATTAAACAGGGTTGATTATGACACTGGTGCAAATCGTATCAATTTGTGTCCCTACTCTGTAGTAACTGTCAGAGGTGTCTAAAGTATTCACATTCATTACTCAGGTAAAATTACAGATACTAGGGTTTAAAAAGAAGTTGAAGTATCACCTCAAGCTTTTTACTCAAGTAAAAGTACTGGTTTCAAAACTACTTAAAGTATAAAAGTAAATGTAAGGGGGGATGCCATTAGGACAAAAGCTTAGGTGGTGCCACAGGGGCCTGTAGTGCTCTACCTGTGTCCTTGCTGGAGTGTGAAGTGATTAGTGTCATGTGCAGGTGCAATGGATCGTGTACAAACCAATAGGGTGTTGGAATGGTTTAAGTTTATACTTCTCATCCAACCACAATCAAACTCACTCTATAACGATGGCACGATTTATGTGGATAGTTTTGTTTTTTGGGTTTTTTTTTTATTTGAATGATGACAAGCTGGAATGAAAACAAGCCAAATGAAATACAAGTAACGAGGCTATTTTTAAAATGTATAGAGTAGAAAGTACAGATAAATGTGTGAAAATGTAAGCAGTAGAAGTAAAAAGTCAGCTGAAAAATAATTACTCCAGTAATGTAAAGACAACCAAAATTTCTACATAAGGTAACAAAGTATTTGTAGTTCATTACTTGACACCTCTGGTAACGGTTTTCCCTCTGAATATTTATGCATAATTATTTATATTGGTTAGTGTGTAAATATACTCCATGAAAATAACATACTTATGAGGAAAATGACATCTTGTGTTTTACAAACAGAAAACATAAATGATAATATAAAATGTGACAATACATAAAAAATAACTACACATCAAGGATGTAAAGTGTCTTATGTTAAAATAGTGTTGTTTGTAATGTAAGGTTCAAAAGAAAAATGTACATGTTTATTGTGTTATACCTGGGCAGATATGCTCCGATTGGAATTGCTGCGAGATCAAATGGGCCAAAGCGCCGCCCAATTTCTTTGAAAGAAGCACAGTAGCCAGTATCACCAGCGAAGAAGAATCGATGGTCTGGCCCCAAAACAGACCAGCTGCTCCATAAAGACTGAGAACAAGGATGAGGATGTACTTATCCACTGAAACAGCTTTAAAAGTCAAAGCTGAAATAAAACCACTAATAATGTGTTTGATGACAGCACCATACTCATGTCAAATATAAGGTTCAGTCTGTGTTACGTTATGATCCAAGTTATTACATCCTTAAAGTCTATGTTGAATATCATTTATATGTGAACATCAGTAGCACTAGAAGAGAACGCCAAAAAATAATTAAGTAACAATCTGTTGACTGACCAGAACTCCTGTAATCCACATAAAGGTCTACATTCTGAGTCTGAACGATAATCAGCAGTAGTTACCTTGTTATCATCCAGCGCTGTGCGTTTGCTCCAGTGTTGAGAGGGCGTACACACAAATGTGACATCATCGTGACCTGGGACACAGTTCTCCTCCCACCAGTCCAGCTCCATCACATTCTCACAGCCCATCTTCACGAGCCAGTCCATCAGACCCAAGGGCACGAACCTGTGGTGTGACACCAGGACATAACACACCTGCAGAGGAACAGCTTTTCTACCTCCTGACACATACACTTCCTTTCACCCACATACCAGCGTAGCTCCCCCCCAAAGCGTGCATTAAGACTGGATACAGATCCAGCATCCAAGTGGTCGTAATGAGAGTGACTGATGACGACGGCGTTGATCCTGGGCAGCTGTAGGTGGTGGGCGAAAAAAGAAACACGTGTAAAGGAAGTAGTCGGTGTCTCATTACAACAACATAATAAACCTCTTAAAGACGGTTGCCCCTGGTTCCAAGGACAGTCACAGTTCCATCTTTGTTGTCATGGTCACGCTGCTACTGCTTGCATCAATCCACACATGCTATACATCCACGTAACCAGAAGAATGTTGGATAAAAACAGCTGTCGGATAACAGGACCCAATCAAAACTACAAACACTTAAATGGGCAAAACATCTAATACAGCCTACCAGTCCAAGACCAGCCTCATAATTTCAGAAAACAGACCAAGGAGACAAACTTTGCGGTGCTATGCTAACACTAAGCACATCCAACAGTACGAGTATTATTCCTCTACTGCTAAAACTCACTGAACAAGATAAAGAGCAAAAATAAAGGTCACATGAAACAATGAGTCCAATTCTATTTGCTGTTTCTGATCATAACTTGGTTTTATATGAATGAAACCCAAGCTATCAGCTGCTCCATTGTTTTGTGTTACATAGAAATGATTCCATCTGGACACAAATGGCCCAGGGTTTAACAGATTTTAAGAAGTACTGAACCTGTTCCACGGTGCAGGGGGGCCCTCGGTACCTCTTGGGCCCCATGAACTGCAATGGTGAAGCCCTCTGACTGAAAATGGGGTCTGTCAGAATATTCAGCCCGTCCATTTCAACCAGAACCGTGGCGTGGCCCAGCCAAGTGACTCTCAGACCTGGACCAGAGTCAGACAGGTCAGGGTTTTGGATGAAGTAGGGCTCTATCACCGGGAGCTCACAGTCCAGAGCCTGAGAAGAGAAGGAGCAACAGAGACACCAGCAAAAATATTTAGACTGAACAATTCTTATCCTGAAGAGACTAGAATTTCCGGTTTTGATTTGAGTCTGACTGTGATTATACTTTCAATAAGCAAACGCGGACCCACTCACATTAATAAAGAGTGAGTCTTTTACAAGGTTTAATAAAAGGACTGAAGTGAGGTGGAAAATCAAGACCCAAGTCTCCCAATCATCCAGTCTGTTGGATTTGTCTGCCTCTAAGCTTATTGATTCTTCTCATCACTACTGGCATGTTTTTCTGACAGTTACCCATTGACAAAATACTGATGTCAAACTCTTCCTGGTGCAATAAAGATTCTCATGGAAGAGAGGAACAAACAGTCTAAAGCATGGCTTCACAAAAGACAAAGGTGCCAGCAGTGCTTGTTATAATTTCTATAAAACTGTCATTTTAAGTAAAATAAGAAACAACAACAATACGCTGAAAACCTCTCTAAACAACATTGGCTTAAGTTTCAGGAATGCCATGAATTTGACATGAGTGCCACTGGTTTCCAACAGAGCAGCACATTCCTGATCCTGTGGTATAATAACCTTAGCACCGTGCAGGCACACTTGGACAAACAGAATCTAAATGAAAATGAGTGGGTCACATGCAAATCACACTGCATGATTTTTTTCTTCTTCTACTGTTTCTTCTGTGACACTGAAAACCTGTAAATTAAATTATTTACACAGAAAACTGAACAGGAATAAGTAAAGAATGAGACCATTAAACAGGGTTGATTATGACTGGTGCAAGTAAAATCTTATCAATTTGTCCCTACTCTGTAGTAACATAACTGTTTTATCTGAATATTTATAGACATCAGTACTGTACAGGTTTGTGTTTAATACCGTTTACATATTTGTTGTATATTCCTGATGTACATGTATTACTACAGTAACTGAGAACTACACTTTCCTACATTTCCTGAAGGAAATGTAACCTGTGTGCTTGCTTCTCGCCGGATCAGTGGACTCGCAGCAAGGTGCAACGCAAAAGCAAGAAATAGCTCCTGTTCACTTCATATGTGTTCACTTCATACGCACTTCTGTGCGTCAGTGTTTGTGGACTGACGTCACCACAGACTTTCTGTAGACCTGTATTCAGATGAGAAGCCTCCCACA